>PVIJ01004461.1:0-117410 GCA_004024925.1 Scalopus aquaticus
ATATCTATATAGATTATAGATATATGGAACATTAATTATAGGTATTTTGTTTTGTGAGCAGTTCAGTGATGAGACGCTACTATCATTTTATTTTTAGTACCATTCCATCCTCAAATTAATTGCCTCTTCCTCCTTCATGTTGTGACCTGATTGGGCAAAGCCTCTTCGTGCTATGTTCTAGCTGTACTTGGACCTCACAAAACAAAGCCCTTCTAACATTATTTTTAAGAAAACACACCTCATTTGCATGCATTCCAAGAAAGGTTTGCTTTAATTGGTGTACAAAGATCTATCAATTCATCTCCACTATTGTTCTCTAAGGTGAAATCGGAATGTAAGAATTAACTTGATTGCCTTTCCCGGGGGGCAAAAGATTGTCTTTGAGTATAATGCCATCTGAGTGGAGTCCATTACTAATACAACTTAAAGTTTTAGTAGGAAAAAAAAAAAAAGTTAGTCTAAAGACTGGGTAGGGAGTGGTCCAGATGTTTTCCATTGATTTTCATTTTGCTAGTTAGATTCTTTCTCCCACTGTTACCACATGGAGATTCTCCTTCCAGAGTTCTTCTTAGAAAAAACCTAGGCTGAGTCTGTGCTTTGCATTTGTAATTGAGAAAGTGACTGGATCAAAGAGAATAAACTCATTGTTAATGTTGATGCTGAGAAGAAAATAGCCTCAACCCATTTACACAACTATCTAGTCAGGCTTTTTCAACAGCATTTTGGGGGGGGGGGAAGATGTGTGCTCTATCTTTCCTACATTTATTGAGGAACTGTTAACAATAAAATGTACTCCTTTTGGGTGTAGAGATCTACGCATAAATAAATTGAGTTGTGGAACCACACAAAGAGCAAGATGTAGAATGTTTCTGCCACTTAAAACATTTTGTAGAAACCTCTTTTCCTGATGCTCAGCTACTGGGAAAGTCTGATCTGGTATCTGTCTGCCCTTTTAGCTTTGTCTCTTTCATAATGCCATGTAAGGGGAACCATAGAGCTTTGTAGACTCTTGAATCTGGCTTCTCAATTAGCACAAAGCTTTTGAGAGTTATATATTTTGCTCGCTCCATGTTTCAACAATACTTTACTCCTTTTTTCTTATTTTATTGTTCACTAAACTACTAGTTCTGGCATTTCACTGTGTGGGACCCCACCACCTGTTTAACTGCTTACCAGCTGGCCAATATTTAAGCTGTTTCAAGTTTTAGATTATGAATAAAACTACTATAAACAAACACATGTAGGTTTTTCTGCAGATACGTATCTTCGTTTATCTCTGGTAAATACCAGGAAATATATTGATAGGTTGTGTAGTAAGTGTATGTTGAACTTCATAAGTTATCAAACTGCTTTATAGAAGACTCAACCATTTTGAGTTGTACCAGTAAGATATTAGAGTTCCAGCTTCTACACATCACTCACTGCTGACATATGCTATTGCTGCATAAAATAAAGGTGGTCATTTTAATAATTATGCAATGGTGGGTTATTTTTGTGTAATCTTTATTTTCATTTCTCTAATAGTTAACACTACAAAACATCTTTTAATGTGTTTGTCAGCTACATGAATGAACTGAGAGAACGTTTTGAGTGAAATGTAGGCTCAAATGTTTTGCCTAATTTGTTATTGGGTTATGTCTTTATTATTGAGTTTTAAGAGTTCTTTATATATTCCCATTGTTAGTACTTTTTCAAATTATTATCTTTTTTTAATGTAAGTAATTTCCTTACAGGCATTGTAATCCAAAAGATATGATCACATCCTCATTCTTTCATTCCCTTTCATTCCCATTGAGGATTTTTCATTTACAACTATTAAACTTCTCCTTCAATTTTTTAATCTTAAGCTTTTGATTATGGGTTACTTGGAAAGTTATGTGAAAACTCATGGGCACTCCTTGCCCATAAAAATCTCTCTCCTCTCTCTCTCTGCATATAAATATATATAGTGTGTGTGTATACATCTCTCTCTGTATTTATACATAGATGAAATTTTGCAAAGTCATTTAAGAGTCCACCAGATATCCATTCCATGTGTCTTGGAACCCAAGTTAGAAACTCATGAGTGCATACTGTTAATGCCAACTTGGTTCAGTATAATTATTTCTCTTCTTTATACTAGGTAGACATATGCTATTGTATATTGTTGGATAACTCAAACAACTATGAAAATTAATACCCAGAAGATATAGTTTTGTCCATTTTAGCAACATCTGCATAGCTACATAATTTTTTCATCAATTTCTCTAGGTCTCTAATTTCCACAGTGTCAATCAACAAATGTTTTAAAAATATTATATCCCTTTCACGTTCTGAAGATGGCCCTGCAACCTACTTTCTGAAGAAAGAGAAAAAATTTGATGTGCATGTGTTGCCCATTTAATTCACATGAAGGCTCACCTTGAGTCATGTCTCTTTAGATGCTCAGATAGAATTAAGCACTAATTTTTCTACAGTCTGTAGCCGCATGTGTATGTGCTTATTATAGCATATATGACATATTATACCTGTTACCTTGACTAGTTCCTTACTCAGGCTTGAAATATCTTGAGGAAAAACAAAATACCTTATTCATTTCCATATTCTCAGTGCCCAACATAGTTCCTGGCATATTCATAGGTGTCAAGAATATGTATGAAATGAGTGTGAATAGATGAATTAATTAATATTACATATTTCCACTGATACATAAGGACAGTTTCTTTCCTAAAATCCTAAAACTTAAAGAAAATATCACACTATATTTAAGAAAATCACACCAACTTTTCAGGATGGAGAGTGACTTGGAAGATGATGAGAGTACAGCTGGAGAGATCAGAAAAGATTTTATTTCCTTCACCTGGGCAGTAGGTGATGGTGTAAGAGGATCTCTGTTGGTTTCACCATCCTTTAAAACTGTGCCCTGTGACCATGTATTAAACAAACCTGCTGTACATCAAATGGGCTCTAATATTCTAGTGGGGAAATACACAGAAGGCTCTGCAATGAAGGCAAGAAAGAGCACCTAAATCTGGCTTGCAACCTAAGTGGTGATGTAAACTTTTACAAGATCAGGTTTGAGGAGCTAGTTCAGAAATACTGACAGGTCTTGACCAGTAACACCACAGAAATGAGAGTAGGTGACGGTAAATAGCATGAAACAACAACAATAAAAGTATATTCTACAGGGAAGAAAAAACCATTTTGATGAGCTGTTGAACAGCTGCTGAGATGACTGGCAGTAAAATGGGATTCTTTTCAATTGGACAAGAGTTAAATTCAATAGGGAAACAATCTAAAACCAAGAAGGAATTTTAATTCATGTGCTTCTTGGTTGTGAAATGGATAAAAATGGAACCTTCTCTGGTTTTATGTCAGAGCTTAGCATGGCCAACTACTGGGAGTTCAAATTCTTCCAAGTTGCCACTGTCATTTTGCTTTCTTAGAATCTGGCTTTTTGTCCTTCTTCCTTTAAAGAAAAAGCAACTTTTGGAAAGGAGAGTAGAATCTCAGTGTGGTGAGACAGAATGTTTTCCACCAAACTCTTCTTTCAAAATAAACAACTGCTGTCGGAGAGAATTCCCTTAAGTTTCCCCACTGAGCCCCATATTTCAGCACCTCGCCGTGGAGCTTCCATTTGGCTTCATAATTATAGGGAAAGAATTCATGTGTTCACTCATCACCCTGATGCTCTAACACAACCCATGTTTCTCATAAATGTTATATCTATGTCATGAAAAATAGAGTTCCTCCTATCCTGTATCACCAGCTATGAAAATGTACATTTTGCCAGCTAAGGTTCCCATAAGCTCCAGTCACTCAGAGAGATGTTTAAAATGTGCCATGAAATCTTTAGTCATATTTAATCTAGACTGATAGCAAGCGAAGCAGACTCACCATTGGCCTCATATGGAATATGTAATACACTTATTGCTGTTTTAGCTCTCTCTTCACCCCGTTTACCTCTCTCTATGCCAATAGCCACTGCCATCGCCAGGCCACTGCAATTTCTCACCCAGATACTGTAACTGACCCCCTCCCAAATGACTCAGCCAACAGTCTTGTAGTGTCCAATCCATCCTCCACACTGCAACCAGAGTGATACTTCTAGAATGTGAAATGAATGAATCATGTCACTCCCCTACTTAGCACTCATCAAAGGCTCCTCAGGGCCATTAAGATAAAATCCAAGGCCTTCAGGATGTTCTTGGTAGCCTAGAATCCTGCCATACTTTCTTGCCTAATCTCTCATCCTCTTGTCCTTCCCACTTCATGTTTCCATTTGAAATGTGTCCTTTTCTAGTTCTTGAACAGAATTTTACTCCTTCTCACTGAACTCTTAGAGGCCATTTGTTTTTCCATTTAAATATCATTCAGGAAAACCTTTCTTCAACTTGATAAACATCGTGTCCCTTCTATGAGTTCACATGGTCTCTTTTCTCTTATGCTGTACCTGTCACACTTTACTACAGTAATATTGTAACTGGCTGATCCACCTACTTGACTGTAAACTCCAAAAAAAAAAAGGTTTCTTTTTGCTTCTTGCTGCTGCCACCATCATTGAGAACTTTCTGATCTTGTTAATCGCTGCATTCCCAACACCTGGCATAACCATTTGCATATCAATTTGTTGAATGAATTAAAGTATGAATGGTTGGATGGATGGATGGATGGATGGATGGATGGATGGACGGATGGACGGATGGACGGATGGACGGATGGACAGACCAACGGACAGACGGGCAGACAGGTGGGTGGATGGGTAAAAATGAATCTGCTCAGGAGCTTGGTAAAGAAATGTTTGTACCCCTCTGTAAAATGGAAATGATTAAACCCATATTATTGTTGTGAGTGTTAAATAAGATTTTTTATTATTTACAATGGACTTAGAGTTTTGCCTGTCAGACGATAAGAACTCCTCCAAAAGAAATCAGCTATTATTAAAGCAATAATAATACATTCTCAAGAAATGTGACAAATAAATAATGGATCAAAAATAAAAGCTAAAAGATAATTCAACAGGAAAATCTAGGGAAGTTCTCACTGACATCTCTGTCCTGCCTTTAATTACAAAAAGCCTTTGAGACTTCCTAACAATATTCAGCATCTGCAGTCCCAACTCATTCACATTTAGCAAGCGGTAATAGAGTATAATGGGGAACTTTCTGCCCTAAGATCCAAGTTCAACCCATATTACTTCTGCTGTTTCTGCCAAATTTCTAACCTCTCAGACTTTGGGCCCTGCCTGTGTTCTGACACCCCTCACATCTTGCTCCCCACTGTTCAGTTGACCTCTGGTCTTTCGTCCCTTGCTTACTTACACTGGTGTACCTGATTAATTGGCCTTCTGCTGCTGACCCTTCCTTGTTTGGCTTGTATCCAGGGTGGGTCAATGGCTTTCAGGACATGCCCTTGGGCCGCACACCATGCCAAGACACACAGGAGAGGAATGCCACAGTGGTTGGTCTATATTAGCATAATTTTCTCCTGAATCTACTTTTAACCAATTCATACTTTGTTTCTGACCAACCTATTTTTGACCTTTTCTTTATTTTCATTATGTTCTGACAAGTTGCCCTTTCAACTTGATATTGTCCTTTTTAAGACTTTGATTAGCATTCTCATAATGTGACACTGCCTGGGAAATGTTTGGTTTGGTCCCAGTATCATAAATGCCAATGAGCATACTCCTGTGCTGCCCAGAGTGCAAGTCTGAATCACTACCTAAACTACCTAATACCTGTAAGGCAAAGGTTACGAAGAATGTAATTGAAGGTTGGTAACAGAACTGAAGGAGGATCCTGAATGTTTTCCATACTACATCAAGTTTAATTCTCTGATCTGAGGATGCAGACCAGGGATATTGAGAAGTAGCTACTTATGAAGTAGCATGGAATCATCTCAAGATTTAACATCCACTGCAGCTATCTCTGCCAAGATTTTATCAGGATGGCATCTTCCAACACAAGGTTATTTTTTTCATAGATCCACAAGATATTGCCCACTAGACTACTCACTAAACGTAAGTGAGAGACAGTATTTCTTTCATACAAAGACTGTCTACACATCTATTTGTCTTTATTTTTCCCATATGGAAGTTATATTTTTGAAGGGAAAATATTGCTCAAGAAAACTGACTTGTGATTGCTTAACTCTATAGACCCTGTTTATAAATAAGAAATTAACTAGGATGTATGTACATTCCTTAGGAGAAGAATCTTCTCCAAAGTCTACTGCAGACCGCCATGATGGATACAGAGGATCCTCCTAGAAAAGGAAAGATTATCTTATATACAAAATAGATTATTCCACTGCCAGGGCAGTCCTTGTGATTTGAATGTATACCAATACTGTAATACTGGTATACCAAAATGATATATACCAATATTATACTCTGATGTATACCAGGCATTTGTATGTAATTCCCAGATAACTTCTGGCTAATAGTCTTTTGGCTAATAGTCACTGGACCAGAAAATCCATATCTGGACCTGGTCATGAGGCATTGACATCACTCAGAGATGATATACTTCAAGCCAGATTCTACTATGAATGACACTTGGCATTATTTCTCATAGGAAAAGGATGAGAACCTGTAAAAATGCATGTATATGAGGAAGGATATGTATAGATGCCCACTGGTCTAAGAGATGGATTGTGTCAGAAACGATTGATTGGCTAATTTAACACTTACATCCACTCTTCCTTGCTTCAACTACTAAAGAGGCCCTAAAAACTAAATATATGCTTTCTGGTTTTCATTACAACCAAAGTGTGCTGTAATTCACATTCCTCAATAAAATGACATAAAAATCACTGGAAATTTGTGAAAGCTTTACACTATTGATAAAATTAAAGACATCACTGATTCTTTGCCTAGTCCAAATTTCTTAACTTTAAGGTAGACTTGAAACTTGGCAATGCACCATCCATCTGATAACTATGAACAAACCCTCAAGAGAGTTAAACAATTTTATTTTATTTTTTTTAAAGATTTATTTATCTATACACACAAGCTGGGGTACAGGCCAGAGGCGCGGGGCAGCGAGAGGGTCCACCAGAGACAGAGTGGGGAGCAGAACAGGCAGATAAGAAATACACTGCTGAGGGGAGCAGCGGGAGAGGCAGGAGAGGTCTGCAGCACCATGTAGGACTCTCCCCGGCTGGCATCGTATCGCGCACTGCCGACAGCTCCACAGCACAGCGCTCAACCACTGCGCCACCAGGGAGGCCCGTTAAACAATTTTAATCCCTGACAATATTATACTTTGAGCATGTCAGCAATAATCAACTTCTTGATGTGCTATGTAAAAAGCAGTTACTCATATTAGTTTACACCACTGTTGATTGAGTTTGTCGTTGTTTGCAGCTGAAAGCATCCTGCCTAAAAGAGTTCTTTGTAATATAATTGAATGCCTCTACCATCATTATCCTAGTAAAAAACAAAAGGTAAATTTGGCACTGCATATTTCCATGTTTCCTTAGGTCAGAGTCGCTATTTCCTCATGAAAATCTAGTGGAATATCTACTCTCTGTTATGGAATCAGTCATGGTAAAATTTTGAAATCACCCCAATTCGACAAATACAAGAACCAAAGCCTATTGTGATATGTTAATCTTTTTAGAAGCAAATTGTATAAAAAATTTAGAGCTTCCAGAAATTATTATGAGAAAACTAAACATAACTGAAGTAATAAATTGACATTAATCAGGGCCTCCCTGGTGGCGCAGCGGTTGAGCCCTGCACTGTGGAGCTGTTGGCAGCACGCGATGCAAGTTAGCCGCCCAGCCGGGGAGATTCCCACATGGCGCGGCAGACCTCTCCTGCCTCGTCTGCTGCTCCCCTCAGCAGTGTATTTCTGATCTGCCTGTTCTGCTCCCCACTCTGTCTCTGGTGAACCCTCTCGCCGCCACAAGTCTCTGGCCTGTGCCCCAGCTTGTATGTATAAATAAATAAATCTTTAAAAAAAATAAAAAAATAAAAAATAAAAATAAATTGACATTAATCAACAATGAAAATTGTATAGAACTCAAGTTAGCATTTCCAAGTCCAAGCCCATGATACTGACAATTACTGATGGTTACATTTTCTCAAAGATACCATTTTTTAATATCTGAGAATCTTTCATAATGGAAAGTCCTTGGCCACCACTACCAAAAACTTGGAGGTGGCCCATAATGTGAAACTTAACTGCCTCTTGTAACAATTGTATATGCATTTTGTATACCTATAGTTGATGATTCAAATCCATGCTCACCAGAAATTCCTGTCATTTTTTTTTTTTAGGGAGTAGAGGGTACCAATTTAATGGTTCACTTTGTTTTATAACCTCTTATTTTCCTTAAGTCCCAGTTGACATTGCCATTTTCAAGTCTACTTAGTTAAGATGACACATTAAAATCTCATTTTATTTATTCAAATCTCCATTATTATGACAGTAAACTCATTACAATAAGCAGTAAACTAATCAGTTACTTTTATCTAACCTATTTCTATTATGAATTTGAAAGTTGGCCAAACCGATTCTTGCTATGTCTGAAAAGATGCCTCCACACTCCTGTACCAAAGGTCATCTACCCTATTGGACAAAGTATAACTTTCTGTAGAAGGAATTTTGTTTCTAGATGACTTCTGGATGGCTGTCACCCCCCTGTACAGGAAAACAGATCCTTACTTGAGCGACCTTCCATTTTCTACTTTAAATCCATCTGGAGACAAAAGGAATAGGACTATTAGGAGTTAATTTTTAACACTTTCCTGCCAAGAACATGCTATGCATTTATTTAATTTAGGCTGTGGTAAAAGAGTACTGAGAGATACTACAGAAGATACCAAAATAGTGATGCTATCAAGAAACTCAGGCAATTGCTGCTTAGTGACTAAAGGGAAGAATTACATACAAGAAGAACAAATGCAAACAAGGCAAATTTTGTTTGCAGGGAATAAGGCATAAAATTAAGTTTAATAAGATTTTAGAAATAAGTACATACACATAAAAATAATTCGATGAATAGGTTTCTATTTAAACAACTCCAGAAGTAGGATATGAAAGTAGAATGTGAAAAATAGAGAAAGGTTGACATAATATCAATCAGTATCAGGGAAAAACAATGGGCATGAAATTCCAGATCCCATGATAAAATGAGATAATCTTGTGGAAAAGTCCAGTAAGTTCTCTCATTGTCTAGATGGTATAAATCCTTCATAAGGGAGGGAACACATGAAACAAAGACAGGAAACAAATGAAGGAGGGTGTTTGGACTTACACTCAGGTTATTCATTTATTCAAATACTTAGTGAATTTCTAAGAGCTAGAAATTGTTCTAGGTGATCAATGCCCATTAGTTAGCAAAAGTCTCAAAACCCTTGCTCTCATGGATCTCAATTTCTAGTGATTGAGAGAGATATGAAATACCAGTGAGAATGCAAAGGGTTAATGCTGCCCTATACTGCATAATTATGCAAAATTAAGCCAAAGTTTTTGACAACTTCTCAGATACCGCAGACCTTTTTTTCCACTGAAATCAGTGTAAGATAAATTATATATATGTTGGCTATTGGATATGCCTTGCCTGTTTTATGAGTCAGCTTCTCTTCCTACAAGGAACCATAACTTGGGAGGAGGTAGCAGTTCAATTTTCTGATCAGAGGATATAAGGTGTACAAGGCTGTCTGATTCTTGTTGTTATCTTTGACCTTGACATTACGTCAAGAAGGGTTAAACCCGCAACAGAAAAGAGTTAAGCAAGATGTAACAATAGAAAAATCTCAAACAAATCAATTGTTCAAACTGGCCTTGAAGAAGATTCAAAGCCAAAACAATCAGAGATAACATCTTTTTAAGGTGGAAAAAAAAGTGCATCAATGGGTTAAGGAATTATGTTTTCAAGCTGGGGCTGCTCTTCTAGTTCCTCATCCAGCCCTTCCATCCATCCATCCACCCATCCATCCTTCCATCCTTCCATCTATCCATCCATGAATTCCAGGAGGAATAGGTAGCTTATGCAGACATTGGCAAGGTATCCTCAGTTGAAAAAAGTTGCCCTGATACATGCTGGCTTGCAAAATCATGTTCAAATCCCATGAACTTTATTCTATAGACTTTGTCAATAGAGCTGACCCTTTGGGTGGGGGGTAACTATGACATGAGCCGTATTTGTCAGCAACTCGGCTTCCCTTTTCTTTCTAGGTGTTGCCACTTCTTTGCATTTTCTGTTTAATTCACAGACCCAGGTACCCAATTTACTCAAGTCAAACCACAATTCTAAATAGATCAAATTTGCCTTATCAAAGATCAACATAATTTTTCAATGAATGATCCAGATTCCTCAAGCTATTAAAGGAAGCCTTGAGAAATTTGCATTAAATACAATCAGTCTCACATCGACATGTACCTCACAAGTCCATGCCTTTACATTTCATCCTTCAGACAAAAATTAGTCTCTATCTGCAAAAAATATTGAAGGCCTCCTTTTTCTCTCACTTAGAACAAAAAAATATGGCTAAACTATCGGATACTTTTAAAGCTTTTTAAGCTCAACTTGAAGCCCAACTTGAATTCTGTCAACAGACTTTCAGATCTACCTTACAGCACTAGGAGAGATTCCGTGAACTCGCGATTTATAACATATGACAACTCAACCCAAATCCTTATGAAACTAGAAGTGAGTCAGCAACATTATACCTGCTTGAAATTCAGGGCATTTCAGAGCAAGGGGGAGAAATCTTCAAGAATTTTACAGAGAATGTTTTACTCTCTGAAAAATTGCTGAGAATTCTTCGGAGGTAAAGTGGTGCCTGCGTTTTATTTTCCATGGCTAGGTGGTAAATGAACCGATGCCCCCAAGCCCAGATCAGACAGCTGACTTTAAGAAAAGCCACATCATCGGGGATCTAGCTGCTTCCACTCACCTTTCATAGCATGAGGTTAAACTTCAAGGATTCCCATCCCCCTAAAGAAAATAATATCGATTCATTAACAGGCTACACGACACTTCATGAAGAGACTCCTGCCTGAACTCCCATGTGCTTAGATTTGCAGGTTACCTTCCCTTCACCCCGTTCTCATGGCCAGTATCACTCAAACTGGAATCCTTTCATTTCTTCAATGATCCTGTTCTAGTTCTAACGTTCACTGAGTTGATCCTGGATAAGTTCATAATAAATAACAAATGACTCTATCATACATAAAGATTATATAATAGTCTCACGTACTGATTATTTAAGCTTTGTGCTTACATATATTTCACTAATTTTCACAAAAATCTTGCAAGCCAGGTCATATCTGTTTTAGAGCTCAGGAGACTATGTTTAAAAAGGATAGGTAATGTGTTCAAGGTAACTGCTAATATGTGATACATGTGGGATTTTAACATTAGTATATTTGATGTCCCAGCACACTGTCTTTCTGTCTCTTCCCCTAGTGAACTCTCAAGACACAACACAAAGCAATCATTCCCGGAAAGGTTTCCACAGTGCTCTCTGCCCCTACAGGGAGAACAGGTGCTTCCCTTGCCATTTGAAAAGCAATGAGGGCCTCTCATGCTTGCCTCTGCTCTGGAGTCCCCTCTAGTTTACTTCTCTGTTTCTCCTTACACTGTGAGCAACTCCCTAGTACTCTTCTCAGCAGTCACACTACCTTGCTCATAAGATGTTTCCTCCACATGATCTACCAGAATTCAATGCACCAGTGATTACAGACACTGCATGAAAATTCAGCAACCAGGTAAAGCACAGGAAGCAGGTCTCTCAAGCTTTCATCTGTCGGCACTGTCTGAAGCTACCCTTCCTTACTCTATTTGCCACAAAATCTAAATGGAATAACTAGACATTACTTAAATCCAGGATTTTGATTTTCAGGCCCTCGTTCCTCACCCTACCCAGCCCAATTCACTTCTCCAAATGATGTGGAAAACTTAAAGAGAAAATCATCATACTGCATGGAGGATTAGAAGTGATCAAGGAAGGCAGCAGCTGAGGGGCCTGTATGAAGGGAAGTCAAGACAAAAACCATTAGGAGACTTTTATGAATTATAACCCAGGAGAAATGTGGCTGGATTCATCACGATGTGGATAAGGGCCCTATGAGCAAATTTTACTGGCCGACCTTAACTAGAGAATTGATTTTTCTTTTTTCACAGATCCCATAACAAGAGCGAACAGAGAAAAGAGTGCAGGCCAGCAAGATGGAGAAGAAAGATGGCAGAGCTGAAGGAATTCTTTCTATTCTTCGAGAAAAATGTGATCTCTGTAGGGATGAAACTGGGGTAGAGACCCCACAAGAGGTCTCAGAGGATGCATGTTCTGGGTTCTACAAGTCTGGTAATTTCCAGACCAAATCACTGAGCAAGATCGATGGAGCAGAATTAGGAGCACAGGTGCAGCTTCATTTTCAAGAGTGCTGAAAGAGGCATACAGAAATATGCACACACACACAGGTCTGCACACTTTTGTGCTACACACACACACACACACACACACACACACACACACACACTCCGCCTCTCTCTCTGCCTTTGACAAGGAATCACAATTGCATATTACGACCTCTTCCCAACACTTTACTAGGCACTATATATTTTCAGCCAATTAAAAGTCTTCCTCCCCTACTCCCTAACTGCACTGATGGGGGCGTGGAGGGAGCATCACGTCCTTGAGCACAGGCACCACAGCTCTTCCAAAGTACCCCATTTATTAAATGATGAAAATATCTCTGGCAGAGATGGGGATCACAGAAGCTGCACAGTCATTTGCAATTTTTAAAAAAGATAACCGTGATTATTTTTTTAATGTCTTCTCAAAAGATTTCTGACTTGCGACCTTGAGCCTCGATAATAACAGCTATGGATGGATGGACCCCTACTTAACACTCAGGGACTTGTGAGCATCCAGCGAGGGAGAACCTCCAGCATGACAGTATTTGAGCAGAAAAACAATCAGCTAATCAATATTTTTGTTATGAGCCACTATTAGTATTACCCCATTTTACAGATAAGGACCCTGAGACATAGAGGAATTAGTGGCTTGACCAAAGTCACAGTAATTGAGGCAGGATTTGGCTTGACTTAGGCCTTGTGAGGAATCATTGCATGATAATAGAAATGAGTGCAGAATCAGAGAAGTGTGGATTTGCTCAGTTGCCTCGCTCTCTCTTATTTCAGAGGGTAATACCAAGAAATGTTCCTCATAGGCTAAGTATAAGGAAGGTCCAATACTGTTGTTTGTGATGAGAAATCAGCAGCTGCTCCCTGGGCTGGTTTCACCAAAGGCCTCCCTAATCATTGTCTCAGAACAAGGTTGCTCAGGCTGCATTTACTGGGGAAGTTTCTGTAACTCCTTGGGATTCGATGCCTTCTGACATCCTATTCATCTTCCAGCTTATTTCCCATCACTGACCCTGATTTTATTAGAAAAACCTTGGAGAATATCAGTAATTACACCTTTTCTTTTTCTTTTTTTCTTTTGACATGTTACTCCAGAATGAATTTAGCACCTTAAAATTGTCATTGATTGAAACTAGTAATTCTAAATGAGCAGTTTAAAACTAATATCCCTCTTTCTTAATCTTTTTTCTCCCTAGCCACTTGATACTTGATCTTTTCAAGGGTGTCTTCCTAAGTGTTCAAAAGGCTATAAATAAATGTTCATGAAAGAGGAAGACAGAAAATATTCAGTAGTTGGGCGTCCCAGGTGGCCTAGAGGTTGAGTCTCAGCACTATCACTACTGAGCCCCGAGTTCGATCCCCAGTCAGGGAACTGACCCACATATGGCGCAGCAGACCTCTCCTGTCTACCCGCGGCCCCCTTCAGCAGTGTATTTCAGTCGATCTGCCTGTTCTGCTCCCCACTCTGTCTCTAGTGAATCTTCTCACCGCCCACTCCACTCCCACCCCCGCACCTCTGGCTTACACCCCAGTTCTTCTATGAAAAAAAAAAAAATCCATTAGCACAGCTCCTAACCAAGGGCTTGAGTTGTTCTCTACTGAATCTTACTTCTAACAGAGCTTAACATACAGTAAGTGCTCAAGAAGTATTTAACAAATCAAAGGAAGTCACTCCTATTTGGAGTTTATTATTCAGAAAACTAGACACTTAAAACCCAATACTTGGTGGTAGCTTTTCAGTGGGAATTTGTGAGCAAGAAATGCCAACTTGTGGGTAGACAAGATGGCAGAGATTTGAAGGGTAACAAAGCTTTGTTTCCTTCAAACATTTCTCTCTCCCAGAAACCTTTTACCAGCTGAAATTCCGCCTGTGACCTGCATTCAGAACCTAAGGAAGGGTACAAGCTTTGAAATTAAGAACGGTTCCTATGGATACATGTATTTAATTAGCAGATTGCGACACTGGATGTCTCAAGAACTGAAACATGGGGTCCGTGAACCCCACTGTAGGAGAGCATCAAAAGTGCTTGAGCAAAAGGTGGAATAATCCGTTGTTACTTGAGCAAAGGGAGTGGAAAGAAGCATGTCAAAGAGAGAGTCACCCCAAATTAATTCACCAACGCAACTCACCCGGCTCCGAGGGGCAAATGAATGAAAGGTTTTGCTCCAAGACAGCCACATTTGCGAGGTCCGTAAGAGAAGACAGCACCCTAAAAAGTCAGAGGCTTGGCGTCTGAAGCACCTGAATCTGCCCTCCAGCTACATCCCTTGTTAGCCACAGCGGCAGATTTAACTACCTGCCTGCTCAATTTCCTCACCTGGAAGGGAGTATGATGCCCCGCCCCGCCCCGCCCCGCCCATTCTGTATTGTAATGAGACAACATGGAGATGGTGCAGATGCTTAATACCGCACGTGGTTCTGGAGAGGCACTCTACAAACAGTGGCTTTTATCATTAACACTAATTCTTTCAAAGCAATCTTAATCCTTCAACTGCAAAAATGAGAGTGGCTAAAGGGAGAGGAAAGGTAAAGGGGAGAGGAAGAAGTACGGAGAGTTGTATTTATCACGCATCACCTAGTCATCAAACACTCGCTCAATTACTCTTCATATGCGAGAGCTCCCTGAGAGGAAATAAAACCCATAATATGAATTTTGCCTTCCCTGTCTCTTCTTTCCCTCACCTCGTCGTATCCCTCAGAGGCAAATTCTTCAAACTTCTCAAAATACAGAAACGCTGATACAAAGGAGAAACTGAAACAGGAAGAAGAAGGAAGTTTCATACAAGCCAACAGCTTCATTTCTTGAGTGCCAGACCAAGCTCTTTATTTTAAAACTGAACAGCGGAAATCCCACGCGGCAAAAATGAGCCTTCCCTGAAGAATAAAGTCCCGGTAGCAAGTAGAGAATTGATGTGCGCATGCGCAAGCCCACGCCCACACTGGCCTTAGAACACCAGAGAAAGTGGCTAAAGGGGGAGTTGATCGATCACGTTGCAGAGTAACAGAGATGCTGTGATCTTATTATTTGAGGGATGTTCCAAAAGAGAAGAGGTTCTATCCCTCTTGCTATTTTTCCCTCCCCTCTTCAGAAGTATCAAGTGAGCAGAGACAACGGCTTCACTTGGCATTTGGATCCATCTATTAAAGCCACTCCAGGCCTCAAGTGCTTAGTCATTTCTTAATTCATGTCACTACCACTTCGTTCTTGCATTTGACACAGGCTCCAGTACCTTGTAACATCTGCCCTTCCAATTTCCCTGAAAACCCCAACAGCCTGCTTCTAGGAGTGCTCCTTTAATGTCTCTCTTTCTCTCTCTCTCTCTCTCTTCTCTCTCTTCTCTCTCTTCTCTCCTCTCTTGAGAAGGAAAAGAGCTATCAGGTTTCTCGAACATTTTTGAATACCTAATTCCTGGAGTCCTTGTCCTCACTTCTTCCGCTCTGTACCTCATTGGCATTTGCTCTGAGATCTGCTGCTTTTCAAACAATGACCTGGCACTGACTAAGGTTTCCAAATGTTAACTCCCTGGCATCACTCCTGTAGGTGCTGAAAGAATTCTTCCCTGATTTGCACACAAACCGTCTCATTTTGATGCTTATCAGGATCAGCTGGGCTTTTTGCCTTGCCTACAAGGTGGTTTGGAGGCCACCAGCCCAGAGAAGAGTTAGAGAAGTGTTCCTCTCCCTTTTGACACCCTCTCTCAGACACTCTCACCTGGATTTCTGGAAATGCAGTCTTTCTCTTTGCACCTTGGCTCTCACTCCTCTCCCTCTTGGCAGAATCCAGGGACTCTCACCTAGGAACTAGCTCAGCATCGCACTGCTTCTGGGAGGTCTGCACTGCCCAGCAACTTTGCCTCGCTGTTCTCAGTGCTAAGGACTCTGCATTGGATTCCAATGAGTGATCTGAATCAAGAGGTTCTCCATAGGGGGAGAGTAGGATAAAGTTAGTTTTAGAAGTGATATTTTGACTGCTACATTGAAGACAAAGTGTGTGTGTGTGTGTGTGTGTGTGTGTGTAGTGTGTGTGTGTATATATATATATTATATATTATAACTGGAATAACAAAGACAAAAGGGATCAATGTGAGTTATGAAAGAAGTAGACTACACAAAACATGTTGTTCTTAGTTTTGGTGAAATTAGATATGATGATGAAGGAAGGATTTATGACACTTCCTAGGTTTTTGGCCAGGGAATTGGAGTTGATGATAATTTCTGAAAAGAAGGATGTAAGATTGTTAGGCGATGATATGATCCATTCAGTTTGGGACAAGTATGCTTAAACTTATAGAGAAAACTCAAAAGGAAATTTCTAATAGTTACATCTGTAAGTCTAAAGCTTGGGAGAAAGGTTTGGATTGGTGAAATTCATGTAAAAGCCCTTCATCATCTTCAGGAAGTCACTGTTTTTGTAGTTAAAGATGTATCTCAAAAACGTATAAAGAAGAGAAAGATGATTAAAGAAGAAATCCAGGGGGGTATGAACATGAAAGTGATGAGGGGAAAAGAAACTAATGGAGGGGAACAAAAAACATGGTTAGAGTAAAAAGGAAGAATTGGAGGTTAATGCAGTAAGAATAATTTTCTTTTGTGTATATAAAAGAAATCTTCTTGATCTAATCATCTATTTTTGATCCAATCATCTATTTTTGGACATCTGGGTTGCTTCCATACCTTTGCTATTGTGAACAGTGCCACAATGAACATATGGGTGCAGGTATCCTTTTGGATTAGTGCTTTTGTGTCCTTTGGGTAGATTCCCAAAAGTGGTATTGCTGGGTTGTATGGATGCTCCATGTTTAGCAGTTTGAGGAATCGCCATACAGCTTTCCATAGTGGTTGGACCAGTTCACATTCCCACCAGCAGTGTAGAAGAGCATTCAAAGAAGATAAACACATGCAATTTGCAGCAACATGGATGGAATTAGAGGGGATCATACTCAGCGAAACAAGCCAGAAAGAAAGAGAAAAATATCGAATGGTTTCACTTATAACAGGACTATAGGGAAACCAAATAGGAGAGAGACACTAGGGGGTGTGGGGGAAGAGGGAGGGTAAGGGCACAAAATGGAGTAGAAAAGAACACAAGGGACCATGGAGATGGGTCACGGGTGAATTGGCGGTGGGTTACCCAAGGGGAATACAAAATGTAAAAGATATAAATAACAACAAAAGCATATACTTATTTAAAAAAATAATTTTCTTTTCCTTGGCATGTTAGAACAGGAAGGTAACTGGTGCTTTCATTTTAGAGACAGGATGTGTGTGTGTTTGGAGCAGTAATATATGTGTGCTAAGTACTACAACTGGTCCATGGGAAGGCTAGAACTAAAACTTAGTTCCAAATACATCAAAGGTCTTGCTTGTTTGTTTTTGTTTGTTTGTTTTGGCTTTGCTTTCCTTTAGCCTTACTGTCTAAACACTGTAAGGAAACAAAAGAGAAATGGATAAAAAATGCATCCTTTTGACCTCTAATTTCACAACTTTCCATTTCTTTCTTAAGGCATTGTGAGAAGGGGGTGTGCTCATTGTTTGCTGAATTCTTGTATTCAGATTCATTGAGAGAATGTCCTATTTCCCACAAAAAGAGTTGTATTTTCAGACATTAGAAACTGAATCTAAGCCTCATGGCAGAGGGTCACAAAGCTTTGGCAGATAGTTATTTCACTGTTATATTGCCCTAATTATTTCTAAATTTGTCAGCTTCTTGGAGATTCTGTGCTGAATCCACATGTCTACTACCTAGAAGAGACAATTTCAGGGAGATAATCTCAATAATAAAAAAGAGGGTGATTTGATTTAAAGATTTTGTTTTCTGTAGGGGGACTGAAATAAATTCTGAAGTGGAGTCAGAGTTTTGGGGAAATTAGCGTTACCTTGGACAATATGGCAATAATTGAGAACTGGCTGTAGAGTTATTAACAAAGTCAGTGCTTTTGTACTTTCAAAGCAAGTCTCTCGTTGTGCAAAGGCTTCAGTCTCTTGTGTTGGGAATGAGTTAATGTAGCCACAATATGACATGCTATTTTTATTCCTTACCCAGATCAGCTATAGTCTAACAATGCATTTCAAAGTACTGCTGATGGAAGCTCCACCTGAAACCTGTTCTCCCAGATAAGTATCTTCATCCCATTCATCGCTTAAAGGAAAAAAATCTTACTGCATAGCAGCGTTTTCATCTGCTTTGGTTTCAGCTAGAGATAAATTGTGCCTGCTGCAAACTAATTAATATCAGTCACCTGGAAAGCAGAAATTGGGAGACAACAGTCTTCTCTATCTTGATAAACAGATTGCTGGGTAAGGGATGCACATGGATGTGACAATTCATTTGGCCAGAGAAATAGCAGAAATGAGACTTTTTGGACAGATATTTGGAAGGCATGAGCAAATCTCCCCCGGATTCATCCATTTGAGTTCAGGTGAGGCTTTTGGGCTCAGTTTCAAACTTTCCTAAGTCCTCAGTATCAGCAGAAATCTCTTGGTTCCCAGAGAAGTCCCCCTAAAACTAGAAATAGTGACTAACTCTTGGGAAAGCCGGCTCTGCCCCCTTGCTAACAGCAACCTCCTGGCTTGACTCAAGTTCCCCTTTGGATAAAGAACCGAAAAGTGTGGACTGGGTGATGTATAACCCAAGGAGCCCCAAATCTGAACCATGCAGCTAATAAAGAGAAGCAAAGGAAGTAACAGCTCCCCAGAGCTAGACGGTGGGGGAGGAGGAAAAAAGTTCCAAGGAAAGACAGTTTAGGTTTTGCATAGAGCAGGTGGATCAACTTATGTGACTTCTCTGGAAAGATCACGTGTTCCTCACAGCAAAATCATTGTGTCCGAGGCTGGTTCTTGAGTAAGTGGGAAGAGGGAATATTCCTTGTACCCAGTTTCTCAAAGGAGATGGGAGGGATCATTTTCCCATCTCAAGAAGCACAAATTGCCATTTTTATAGGCACTTGAGAAGACTTTCCAGATATGCTTCAGAGACAGGGTATTTGGGGATTAGTTTAGCTAACCTTGAAAACTCTACCAATTTTTCCATCCATACATACAGTCAGCCAACATCCACATAAATTTAAAGGACAGAACAAAAGTAAGCAAATGAATTAGAATATCGGATCATTGCTGTTGTGATACACTGATATGCAGAAGACACAAAAGTGAAGGAGTCAGTTCTGTAAGTTTGGGGCAGAATGTGAGGATATGGAGGTCACGGAAATTTTTGTAGAGAAGCAGACTCATGAAGTAAGTCATTGAAAGAGAATACATGCTAAAAGGCAGACAGAGGAGGGAAATCTTGAATTCTTTCAATTCCAGGAGAGATCTGGGCAGTGAGAAAGTTTACTTAGCTTTATCTGACCCTTTGTTTCGTTTCCCTATGTTCTCCATGTAAGTGACACCATCTAGTATCTGTCATCCTGACTCATTTCACGTAGCATAACCCCCTCCAACATTTTGCCACAAATGCAAGAGTTCATCGTTTTTGATAACTGAACTGTATTCCACTGTATATACGTAACACATATGCCTGATCCACTCATCTCTATTTAAGAACTTAGGTTGTTTTCATGGCTTACTGTAAATAGTGCTACAGTGAACACTATTTAGTGTTTTTGTATTCCTTGGGTAAATACTAAGAGTGGAATTGCTAGGTCATATGGCAGACCCATTTTTAGTCTTTTGAGAAGCCTCTGTACTATTTTCCAGAGGGTCTAGGCCAGACCATATTCTCACCAGAAGGTAAGAAGTTTCCTTCTTCTCCACATCCTTGCTGGCACGATGAGTACAGTGTAGTAACAATATCCAAGCTTGTAAACCAATGTTACTCAATAACAAAAAGTAAATAAAAAGACAGAGTTTTACCACTTCTGACTTTCCCCCACTCAGTTTTACATATCAAGGGGTAGATTGAACAATAAAGATCCCATGGAGTCTTCACTTCTTTCTCCTTTCTGTGCAGTGGGTTTGTCCCCATAGAACTTGTGGCATTCCTTAGTCAAACACTCAATGCTTTGTCTGCATCCACTAGATTACAAATTGCTTGCAAACAGGAGATCTCGATTTTGACACTTTGGTGACTAAAACGGTGCCTGGGACTTTTCTAAAGTTGTCAAACACTGTATATTCCTCCACAGCTGTTGAGGAGGTTTTTAAAGTTAGGAACGATGGACATGCATCCCTTCCAAGTCTAGCACAGCACTCAAAATATATGTTTAGTAAATGTTTAGTGAATGCATAAATAAATGAAAAACAAAGGCATAGACTTTTGAGAATATAAGTATTGCATCTTCTAGGCCCCCATGTAAACTTTAACTTGGTAGTGAAGTTGATGACACATCTTCCTCTGATCACCTGTGTCCTTGACCTTCCTGCCTTCCTCCAGGTAGTGGAGTTGGTTTCTCTCGCTTTTGCCCTAAAAGAGGTAGCTCTCATCTTGAAATCATTTGAACAAACTGGTAATGGTGACAGATTATTATTTTCCCAGAAGCATTTCAATTTAATTTAAAAATATGTGAATCACCCAACATTGAATTTCCAGTATTATTCACAAGCCATCAAAGAACTATTTTGGCAGAAGGCATGCCATAGACCTTTGAACTCAAAGATGGATGTAGATATTCAATCTATAACAAGATAGATTCTGCCTCCTTTTTTGGTCTCACTTCACTGGGTAGCCAATATCCTTTTTGTCTTATGGACTCAGATTGTTCTTTGTGTGTTTGTTCTTGTCAATGTGTTTCTCGTCCATGTTCTGATATTTTATGATGTCCCAAAATTTGTAGTGTAACTGAAACATGTCCCCTATAATCTAATCCAGATCACCATGTGTGACCTAAAGCCAAGAACTCACCCTCCATGACCCTGCAACCCTTGTTTGTGCCTTCTAAAACCCTCAACTTGAGGTTAAAAGTCTATAATTTTTTGTTTCATTTATCTTTTCTAATAGAGTCCATAAAACCAACTGATACTGGAATTTCACTTTATCTTATTCTTAGGTTTCCTATGGGAAGGGGAGGGGTAGTCTTGGAGCAATGTTAGGATTGCCATGGATCTTGCGTAATTGTTTCTCAAGATGATTTGTTAAGCTGCCAAAAGTTCCATAGCCCATTTGAGCCTCTCAAACAACCCATTCAGTCCAAGCCCTTAGCCTGATTTATGTGAAGAATTGAGAATTCACAGCAATAGCAAGCTCTGGAAATGCAATGTCATCTACATATTTGTTGGGTGGTGGGGAGCTATGACGAAGAAGCGGGGGCATATCAGATGGGGGAGTAGCATCTTCTCCTATCAGATTTTCACAGGACACCCCCTTCTTGAATTTAACAGTCATTGATTGTGTACAATGTCTATGTACACAAAAGCCACCATCTCAAGGAGAAGCATGTACTCCAAGCAGTTTCACAAACGAAGCCAGATTCTCTAGGAATAAAATAGCGCATTTCTTCCATTAAGCTCAACCTCCTTTCAACAATGCCTGGCCCGTGAAATGAATCACGAAGAGATTATTTTCTGGGCAAATTGGTGGAAAAACCCTGATGCAGACAGTTCCCCTTCAGATTGCAGGCTGACTTTCACTTATTGAATATCACATCAAGTAGTGGTTCAGGGGCGTCAAAGGAGAGCTTAGCAAAAGAAGAAGGCGGGGAATAAAACCACCAAGGTTTTCAAGACACCAACTGCAGAGTTCTCAGGTCATAGATCTAAATGTCAGCACCTTGTGCCTTATTGGCACATTTCAAACTGATTCGGTGATTTTTTTTTTTTCATTTTTATCCACATGCATGATGTGCTTTGGAACACTGAAACAATTTAGAGTCATACTTAGTTTACAACAGTTCAATTAACTTAAGTACCAAAACATGCTCCCCAGCTGGTAACTAGTTTAATCGGTTACTACTACAAGAAATAATTTCTTTAGGGCTGGGCTCCCCAGTGACTTCCCTGGAGAGGGCACGGCCACTCACAGGTATGTGGGAATGGGAAGGTTAGGAGTTTCCTACTTAACAAAGTCTGTTGAGGCTCTGACTTCACAAAGAAGAAAAACCAAAGAATCTATTCTCATATAAAAAATAAATAAGCCTAGGTATAAGTTTCCACCTTCTGCTGTGGTTTTAGAACCTCCTATTCCCTTGGAATAACTTTATAACCACTCAATAAGCAAGAAGAGGGTGCATATCAGGGTCGAAGACTTTTAAAGATATTGCATAAATGCACTTAACCATAAGCCAGAGTGATAAATAGGAAACCAAGATGAATGTCAGGAACGCTGTGAAGAATGATTAGCTGGGACAGTTGAAGCAGCTGCTAAGGCAACTCCAAACACCTGGAAAGAAGGATTTCCTTCTGGCTTATACCAAAGCTGAATTGTTCTAATTGCATTTGCATTAAAAGGCACCACTGGCAAATTGCAAAAGGGATACATACAGTAGGAAAACATTATGCAAATGTTCAGAAGACACAAAACTAGAACTGCATCTTTCTTTTGGGTATATGAAAATGAAGTTAAAAGGAAAAGAAATGGATACGATAACACACAGTTAACCACAGGAGACAGGTTGCTGCTGATGATGGAAGGAGAAAAAAAGATGAATTTGGAATTTGAGAGTTTAAGTCTATGGAGTAAAATGTAAAGAGATTATAAATCTGCGTCGTAAATACATGTAGATCTACTCTATCATTTCATGCTCTTACATGTTTGTTTGAAATACTTTCTCATTAACCCTTAAAATATTTATAAAAATGTGTGTAACAATGCCCTTCCTATAGCCATTGTTACTCCTGTTATTTAAGTCATGTTTCTCTCACTGTGAAAAGCACAAGCCCTAGACTATTTTAATAAGGTTCATAGAATTCCAAAGCAAAGACCGTGATCAATCACCCGTTTTTCCCATTTCATAATTTTAACTGACCTTGTTGAGTTTGGACATAGATTGGAAGTGGAGCCAAGGTATTAACCTGTTTCCTCTCCTATCAGTTCCACGTACAAGGACATTCCCCCAAAAGACCACCATAAACTGGGACTGCGGGTCTCTACTGATCAATTTCCACAATAATCCTAAAAGCAAACGATAGAGTGGAAAGTACAGTAGATTAAAATCCCAACAAATAGGTCAGAGAAATATTAATAAAGTCCTTATCATGAACAATTGATAGTCAAGAAAACAATGAGTATAGCCACAGTAAACATTCCGCCAAAAAGTGGCTTGCCCAGGTACACACAGGCCAGCCTTAAACCAGAAATATTTTAATAGTGTTTGCAAAACCATAAAGAGCTATAAAATTATACTTGGGTTATTGCCTTATTTTTGTTGTTATGCCAACCTAAATAGTGACAATGTACCAACTTAAACCTCTGGATTTATTTTAATGTGGGGGGAAAAGTCTATTTTTTTTTCTCACTTGGTTACCTGCCCTTTCAAATCAATTACACACCATAAGATCATGAAAATTTGACACTGCCCACTAAGTTATAAGATGTCTGACCTTAAGTTTCATAGATGTTGGTTATACAGCAATACACTTTATAAAACACACAGACACACACATTTTATATTATATGACATATATATAGGCATATACCCCCACACACATACACTTACACTCCCACCAAAGCACACAAGCATCCCACACAAAGCATCCTGACGTAGAAGCATGTCCTGATATTATTTGTAAATACACATTCTAATTTCTCTTACTATATTTCAAGCTAGATTGTGAGATAAGGTGTCTGTGTAATTCAAACTTTGACTCCTAGTATCTAGTGTGGTTTCTGTCCCATTGGAGGAATTCCATGAATGTGGAATGAATGCCCACAACAAATGCAAGTTTGACTCAGTCAGAGGATAACAACAAAACTATGCATACTTTCCATTACCTAAATTAAAGAAATGTTTTATTTGGGCATTAATATTTTATTTTTAGAGTCATTATATATAGCAGGACAGCCAATTAAATAAATTTAGGGGTCAACTGGACTTTCCCCAATGTTAGTAGTTGCTTTACTTCTCCACATCTTCATTTACTCATCTATAAAATGGGAATAGTTATATGCTAACCTCATTAATTTTAAAAATTCACATGAAGAGCTAAGCTAAGTGACTAGAAGGAACTAAGACCACAGTAAATGTGAACCCATGCCATATTATCATTGCTTTCATTGTTTTAGTCACCTCCTTCAAATGGAGGAAAACTTTCCATATCAGTCTTCTTACTGCAACAGAAACATTTTCTCATTTGAAAATTTAAATGTTAGAGGACATGGGTCAGATTAAGTAACATCATCTCACAAGGGAATGCTGAAAGATAAAATAACCTAGGTATGTCACTAAGAGTTGATTCTAAGAGGGGGAATCTCCAGGTTGATCAAGTTTTTATTTATTTATTTTTGATCACATTTTTAAAAGCACTTTATTTAAGTTTTTAAGAATATAAAAATGCAAATAATGCTTGTAAGTCATTCACTGCTATGAACATAAATGTTTCCATAGATATAACTTTACAAGAGTTCAAATTTAAACTTCAAAGTGCTGAAATTCTGTGAAGGTCCCTTGCTACATACAGATGCCTACTTTGGGTTGTTAAAACTGAATTAGAAGAAAAGAAAGGGTCTTCAATGCATCATTGGAACGTAAAGAGCCTTTCTTATTGTATGCACACAGGGGCATCTTTTAATTCCACAAAATTAAAGCTTAAAAGTTTTATCCAAAAACCAGGTTATGAGAATCCCTACCAGCTTCCCACCAATCCAGCAGCCAAAGCAATAAAAGGGATTTTGGGCGACTCCTCTGAGAAAAAACCAGATCAGTAAAGGCCAATTGAAGTGTAGCATACACACACACACACATCACACTCAGAACCAGTTCTGTAAAGGCCATTCTCTTCTCATAACTCTACAACCTGAGCTATTCAATTAGCTCTTAAGTCATAATCCTGTAGAGTGAGTTGCATAAAAGGCAAGTAAAAATCCAAGGGGAATCTCTGCCCAAACCTGACTTTGCACCTGATTTCAAATGTGTTTGCTTAACCTTCTATTAATTCCTTCTCTTTCCTTCAGCTGACCTTTCTAGTCCTGGTCCTTACCATGGTGAGCCATGGCAGAAGGTGGCTCCATGAAACCCAGGCACCATGTGACAAAGGAACACTTATGCGCTCTCCGTGAATTGATTCATTCATCAGGTGTATGCACCGGCACTCCCTTTGCATGCCATTGTACCTGCCGTTAAGAATGGAAAAATATCAGTCCCAACAACAGGTACTTCCCATGCTCAGTTGTAGGCAAAACATTGGGAATGAACCACAATTTTTACTTTTCCTCCAATTGTTTTCCTATTGGATAGTCTGAAATGCAATTTTGACTATTGACTTTGGCAAAGACAGCACATGAAGAGCTACCAGTGGATTTGTTCCATGGAGTCAGATAATTGGAGGCAACATTAAGTCAAGCATTGCACTCGATCATGAAGTTGCCTGACATGAAAGGAACATGGCCACATCACGTGCTGTGTGACCCGTTTACTAACTTAGCCTTTCTCTAGAAAGCAGAGTAATTAATCATCATTCTGTTATAGTGTACATGTACGCCTGCCAACAAATACTGAAGTGCTTACAGAGTGTGGTACCTCTAAGCTCTATGAAACATTAGTCATTTGATTAAAGGGTATAGCAATCAAGCTGAAAATGGTTAAACTAGGAACAAACATGGCCTCATTTTCTTTAAGTCTTTGAAGTTCACTGCGAAGCTCTGGTAGGAATAAGCAAGAGACCTGGTTAGAAAGAAAATGAGAAAGCAATGATGTGAATGAAGACAGGACTTGATTTTCAACAACAGCAAAGTCTAGCCAAGGAAAATACCTGTGCCTTTCCCTTAAATGACTTGCTGGAGGGGATTGTGTGGTAACTATCATACTAGAGACACTTTTTTTTTTTTTTATCAATTAGTATTGTTAGAGAGAAGCTTTACTATAGAGTTCCAACCAGCAGCAAAAATAAATTCCCTCCAATTAAGTAGTCTAATAAGCTATTTAGGATTTTACCACTTAACATTCTTTCCTTCCCATTTAATTTCAGCTTTCACTTGGATGTCATCTTATTGAAAATCCATCACAGAAAACTATGTGGAAAAAAAGATAATGTTGCTAAGTGCTCCTGATGTTCAAAAATGAGCAGAAGCACAATATTTTTTCTAAATCACCCCAGGATTTTTCCCTAATAATTCAGCCTCTCCCTACTAGAAATTAATATATGAAAATATATGAAAATGGTCAATATGCAGATTCAAATATCACACTAGCTACTTGCCTTCAGTAAGTGCTATATGCATAAATTTGAAACAATACAATATTTTAAGGTTCTTGATTATAATAATGCCTTGGTGTGCATATGTGCATGTATAATTATGCTCATTTAATTTAATCATGAAAATATTATAGGATCATTTGGTTTTCTCCTCTAAAAGTTCTCTCACTTTTTTTTATTAATTAATTCCACTTTGCCCCTTTGATAAGTCAGCTGGTGATAAGTAATGGTTTTTGAGCTAAAAGGAATATGGTTACATTTCCACGGAATTAATAGACAGAAAAGGGAAATACACGAAGGTGGTGATCTCTCTCCTTTCGTATATATGTCCTAGTCATGCAACAGTGTTAGGCTTTTCAGTAGAATCTAGCCCTAAAAATAGCCACATTTTACCTTTAGTTCTTTGCGCAAGTTTCCAGGGTCCCTGAATACAGAGAATTTGCCCAGAGGCAGTCATCTGATCAGAGACCTGAAACCAGCCCAAGCGACCCACACATTCCACATGCTTGACTGGAGGGGAGTTTGGGGACTTTGCAGAATTGCTGGAATCACATGGGTATACGGAGGGGAACAAAGGGTAGAGGACATTTAACTTAACCGCGCACTAGAAGGACAGGTCATGCCGTCATCAGTAGGATGAAAACGGGTAATTTTGAATGAAAAGGGAAGAAAACATGACACAGAGATTATTACATATTATCTTTCCCCCACCAAGAAAATCTCATTTTCTTCCTCACAGGAAAACTCTGCTCTTTCTCCCCCGCTTTTAACGGAGAGCAATGAGAAGAAATGGGCTGCTTTATGCCCATCAATAGACTCGATATAGCATCTTTTTCCCCAGGGATTAATTCAACTTTTGATTAAATCTTTCTGAGATTTAAATCATGATGTTACAAACCTCCAAGGAACTCCTTTATGAGTTGTGACCTTCCTTACTACTCTCTGCTGTTTCATAAAGTACGAAGATTGATTTATAAAGTGTATAATGTGCTTGAAAACAAGGAATAGCAATGAGAGTTGCAAAATATAAGATTAATAAAAAGTAAATATTGCAAAAAGTATGCTTTGGTTGCAACATTCTATAATTCATCTTAAGTTACAACTGTGTAGCTAGTAGCACTATTGTCAAATGAGTATAATAATTTTGTGAGGGCTGTAAATTATATCCAATGATTAACTAAACAATGCTATGATAAAAAGAAAACTGGCAATGCTGTAAAAGAATTTTGAACCAATATCGTGTTGTATACCTTAGGCTAAAGATTTAGTTTGGAGGACTTCTGAATTAAGACACGCTCCTTTGAAATAAACGATTCATATTCAGGGTTCATTTATTTGTGTCAGCTTAATTCTGGTCTCAAAATTATTTTGCCATTAGTATCATCAAGTATGGGAATAATTTAATGTTTTCAGAACGACATGAAATAAATCCTATGTCCTAATTAAGATATCCCAGTTCCATACTCAAAGCTACTTCCATGAGTTCCTAAAATTTCTTTACATTCAAAAGGTTTTTAAGGATAAAAAGTTAACTTTTTTTTTTAAGTCTTGAATTATTCTAATGTTCCTGCTGGCTCCAGCCAGATGATTCAAAATTCCCTATGCAATGGAGACAAGTCAACTTGGGGGGTTAGCCACTGAATCTCAGCAGTGCTCAGTATCCACAGTTAAAGATGAAAGCAGTATTTGAGTGAGATGATTGTAAGGATTTTTTCCCTATTTTTATTAGAATAATTGGCAAATGTTACACTGATAGAAAATACAAATGGAACCATGGGAAGTGCTTCCTGTGGTATTTAGCAGATATCAATATACTATTAATAGATAACAGTATCACATTTCCAATAATTGCAAACACTTTCTTCTCTGGAGATAGGAGATGGGACTATATATTTAGCCACTTTTGCTCAATGTGATCCTCATGTTGGGTCTTGCAGTGCAAGTGGTTGGGAGTGAAGAGAGGGCAGAATGCTAATCATGCTTTCTCTGTCATCTCTGTCATTAAGACCTCCATCACCTACCAGTCAACAGTGGACATCCTGACAGCAAGACGCACCAGGCTATCAATTTGTCCCATATTTGACCCATTGACTTACACATGACGGGGGATGGCATCCTATTATAAGTCTTTGAAAAATATTCAGTGGTTTTACAGTAGAATTGCTTCCCAAGCTGAATATTCAGCAAGTGTCTCACTGGGTGCAACGGCCTGTTCTTAAAAAGACACACTTTCCAGGGGAAGTTCAAATGCAGTGCTAATCCATTTGATAAAGCCCCATGTCACCTTTGATTATAGAAATCACCACTTCTGCCTTTGCCATTTGGAAAGAGACAAGATAAAATAACAGAAGGTGCACGGTACCTGAGAGCTGGAATCCATCCATGAATATGGAGAAGCAGAGGAAGGGCGGGAGATCCAGAGAGGAACTAGAATAATAAGCAAGTAATGTGTACTGACGTGAGAAACATGCCACCAGTTTGGTTATGATAAAAAAGAAAAGCAGAAGTAGATTTGAAACATTCGTTTCCCTTTATTAGCTCAGTGAGGCTGATGTGTACTGCACATTTAAAAAAAAAAATCACAGGAATTTTCATACAATGAATAAAACCACAACAATACATGTAGAATTGGCAGGTGGAAAAAAAGGCCCGGCAAGGGCTCAACTAATTGCTCACTTTCCCTCTTCAGCATAGTTCAACCAACAGCATTACACTTTCACCTACAAATCTTAAAGTAGCTCCATCAAATCAGCAGTTCACATTATTGAAAATGTCTGTCACATAGGTACAAATTTAGAATCATCACATTATATTACATGGCTATTCTAGGTCATCTATAGATCAGGTCTTAGACTACAGTGATTGAAGTTCTCGTTACAGCCATCAGTAAAGGACATATAATCATTACCTACTGTAAGCTCACATCTAAAGGCATGAAAAGGTTTCCTTTTTTCAACTCACCCAACCATCATACCCCAAAAGTGCCAAGTTCCCTCTCTACCGCTTTGATGGTGACAGCCCAACCGCTGTTCTCAAGTCACTTAGCAAAAATTGATTTTGTTGCACTGGAAGAATTATTCTGCTACATCTCTCTTTAAAAAGAAAAAAAAAAACCCAAAAACCCACATTTCTAAAGCACCAGTTCGGTTACCAAAATTGTCGATGTGGTACTTACCACAGCATGAAGGCAAAGGCCCGTGGTCATCTAGAAATTCTACAGATCTATGCTGAAATTTGCCTCCAGTACTGATGAGGGGCTTGTGTTCATTGGAAATAGTCTCTCCAAAAAAGTTCAACATAAAAGTAAAAGGAATACAGTTTACATGTTGATGGGCTACCCACAGTGTCTGCATAAGATATAAAAGCTCTATAGGGATGGTCTAGTTATTCTCTCTTTGCACTAATTTTAGATGCAATTTGAAGTCCATGGAGGAAAACTATCTTCATGGTAACAATATTTTTCGGGAGGGGTGGGGGACAAATTAATTCTCAACATGACGTCGGCGGTGTTTCCTTTTGATATGTAAGAAAAGAAACCAAGTATTTTTTACTCATGTCAACAATCCAGGGTGAAAAGGAGAATGTATTTAAAATTGGATCACAAAAATTTAAAGGCAAAATAGAGAATGCATCTGGTCCTTAAACACATAATATGATTTACTAAATATTGATTTCTTAAAAATAATTTATTGCTCTTAATAGTCTTTTTTTATTATTATTCTACAACAGAAGATACTCAAAATTCAGAAAGAAAGACTGTAAACTTTAGTTTGGCGTTCACACAGAGTTAAAATACCTGCATTTAACCTACAGAACAACAAGAATTAGGCGGATTAAAGATGTGTTACTGTTGTAACGCAGAACCTGTGAACAAGTTCTTTTTATTTCATAGTATTTTTATTGCTTTCTATCTACTTAGAAATAAGAAGCCAAAAAATCAAGCAAGCATCCGACAGGACAGACAGTGGATTCACTCAGAACACAATATGCTGGTGATAAATGAATGCAGCTACCAAAATTAGCTGCATTGGCCGGGGTGAGATCTGTTTTATAAGATCGTGTTGGGCGAGAAAAGGAAAAGAACGAACAATTGAGTAGTAGGTATATCATGTCTTCCAGAAAAGTCACGCTGGCCAAACTGTCATCGAATCTCAATTTAGAAACTTGAATACACACTCCAAACTTTCCTGACTTCCATTCCAGGGGCGCTCCACACTCAGATGAAATCCTGATGCTCAAAATGGAGGTTTTTCTGAAGTTTTTTTATTGTATTTAGCAGAAGCAATGTCATCAAGAACAACATCATGGTCACCTCAGAGGCCATGCTAGTGCAACTAGGAACACCGCTTCTGCACAAGCTGAATTCCCCAAATGAAACACTTCAACTCCAACCCGACAATCACCATGCATCCTAGGTAGAAAATTTCCACTGGCTTTATTATTTTCATCATCTCATAATTTATAATAAATAGGCTATCTGCAACTGATAAATATGTCTCTTTAGTAAACAAAGGAATGAAATATCAGTATTTATACAGGATGCATAACTGTAAAAAATACAGATAAATACCATCATCATATTCTGCCAAGGGAAAGAGATACTGGCTTCAAAGATAGTCTTCAGACACACATTAATTATTGTAAAAATCATACTGTAATTATTACCTCAGCATTTTGTATCAAATTAAAATCACAAAAATTAAAACAAAACAGCATTTTAAAAAGATTTTTGACCTCTAGTTTCAAAACTACTGTTGATAGAGAAAATAAAAACATTTCTTAATGGTTACCCATTGAGACTTTACATAAAATCATGATATCTTCTAGAAAAATTTTAGATGAGAAAATTTCATTCCCCTAACAAATCCAGTGTATAAAACTTCAAAGAAAAACAAGCAACAAGAAAATGTGGAAAAATATCGCAGAAGTGGTTAATACCTTTAGGGGACTAGGATATTTCTTGACAAGATGCTTAATCAGAAGTCACCTAAGAAGGGATGAAAGTGCGTAAAGCATCGTTTGCTGTTGCACTCAACGGACACACACACTGTCATTTTTTTTTACAATCAAATATATATAAGCAGTAAGTTCAGCTTCTAAATATGTTAGTGTACAATAATTGTTTCACCTCATAATTACATTTGAATATTCTTGATTAAGAAAAATTTTAGCAGTTTTGAAAAGAAGGCTGCATTTACAGTGCATAGCTGTAACAAAAAAGAACATTGTTGTATAGTTATGTACACAAAATAAAAATACTCCATTTAACATCTGTAAATACTTAACTACATCGGAGAATGTAGCCATGACACTATCTGAACACATCCCCGAGAGTTTCCACAACTCTCTTCAGTCATGTAACATGGTGCCTGCTCCTCAGAAAGAACCACTGAACAAGCCACACGCTTGACCACTGACAAGGCTTTTGAAATTTGCGGTGGAAGATCGGCATTGTGGACATTTACATGGGTGTCAGGATAAAAGACGAACTACAGAATCTTCAAAATGTTAGGAAAGTTTAGCATTCCAGTGCCCTCCTCGGTATCCTCTCCCACCCAGATACCATGACAAAAGGAAATAAGAAAAATGGAAACAAGAGAGGGAAAGGATATTAGTTCTATGGAACCTGTGGTTTCTTCCGGGTTGTCATGTAACCGGGATGTTAAGAGAGAAAGCTTGCTCGAGTTGACTTTGCACTTTCTTAAAAAACAGAGAACTGGAGCTGATGCCCAGACATCAGCGGCTGTCATGTTAGGGTGATTTGTGGTTGGTTGGTTGGTTTTCTTTCCTTTTGAATTTATGCAATTTTTTTTCCTTTTGAATAGAATAGGAACATTTTGAAGTTCTAGGTTTTAAGTGTGTCTTCAAGGAACTGCTGCCATTTGAAGTGGTTTGCCCTTGCACACTCTGCTCAGGTGCCCCACCCCTCACCTGTATGCACATACTTTCCCCTATCCAGCACGCTCTCTTGCATGTACACACACACACACACACACACATACACACACTCACCAAGAGACTCCAGGGAAAGCCAAGCTGACACCTATGAATAAACATGTGCTTACTGCATATCCATTCTGTCTCTTGCCTCTTCAGCAGCTGTGTTCATGTAAACCATTGTTGCTGTTGTTCTTGTATTGTTGTTGTTTTGTTGTTTTGTTTTTTTTTTTTTTTGTACAGAGAGTGTAAAGTAGGAGAAATTCCTAAGTATGACTTGCAGTAGTCTGTTAGGGAAGGACGCACTGTCCTGTGAGGTATTCACCGTCCCTCTGTCATCTTCAACCAGGGAACATGTTACCTGCGCAAGCTTCTCTGAGCTTCTTTCAGTAAACTATCGAAATCCAGAGAGTCATACTTGCTCTTGGTAGAAGCAGGGTCAAAGTCATCTGAGTTTGAATCTGAAAGAAACCAGGTCAGATTAGATATGCCCTAAACCCATGGTTATTGCCTCAAGCATCTAGGTCAAGATAGCTTGATTCAATAGCAACTTATCCAACAAAATAGCCTTGCAAAAAATGTGTCTCCTTCCCCTGCCTGGCAAGTTAAAAGTTTCCCCCATAACTTAGATGGAGAAGTACAGGATGATGGGGTGAATTTTTCTACTCAATGGGGCTGATCTGATTGGGCATGAAAGTCAAATGAGGAGAAGAAACCATTATGACTTCATCACTCATCACCTTTCTGCTTCCCTTTGAGGCAGGAGTGATCTACTCTATACCTTAGGGCACCCCAGCATAGTATCACCTCAAGTTAGAAGATTTAGGGAAGTGCTTTATGTCTAGAGAGGCTAAGTTCAGTCTCTGTGCATTCATGAGGCAGGAAAACACACTGATATGCAGGTACAAATGAAGTCCTGGTCTCAGTCCTTCAGTCAGCTTTTAAGCAAATTTCCACAAGTTACTTCAAATAGCCCTTAACCAAATCCTTGTGTTTTAGCAGTGATGGCTGTAATACAGAATTTGATTAAAATTTTCTAGTTTTTTTTTTCTCTGTTGACATCTATGAAAAAGGCAGATATCCCTGTAGGTCTTACAAAAAAGGAAATCTTTGAAATACAATCTTGGACTTACAGTCATCTTAGAAAGCCTCTTGCTAATATGTTCATGCTACTGAGAACACATACATGAATGGAAGCCAAAGCTCTGTCTGGGAATCATGAACTATGCGAGTAAACTATGAACATTTCCATGTCCTACCCAGAATAAGTCACAAAACAACCGTGCACAGCATTGAAAGAAGATAGTAGTATTGACCTCATGAGTTGTTTGGCTGAAAAGGTTGCAATCCCTCAAGCTCTTCAGTACCAAGCTGATTTTCTCCCTGAGCTTCAACCTACGATAACCATCTCAGACTTAAAGACAAGGATATTCCTTCAATTCTTTTTTTCTTTCATTATTAATCCCTTGTCTTTTCTACCTTTCTTTCAACAAGTTTTTCCAAGTTAGTACAAAAACAATAACAACTACCAGCAACGTGAGACTGTATGTCTCATGTGAGACTGTATATCTCTGCCCAGATAAAAATGCCAATTTCTCCTCACTAACAACTTAAGTGGTCGATTCTTAAATGATACTGGCTTCCACCCTTTTTCAAAGCCTAATGGACAGTTTACTTGTATGACTGAAGCCTTGTGACCTTCGTTCAAATCACAATTTGTAGGGGGAAAAAAAGTCCTGCATGTTGCCAGAGATTAACCTGGAATCAGAATTCCAATTGCACTGAAGATGGAAGAGTCTTCCAGTAAGATTGTCTGTGTACCATGAGGTAAGCATAGGACATTCCAGAATGTGCACATCTACTTCCCTTGGAGGAAATTTTGAGTTTACTTACAATGTCTTAATAACAGGTTATTCTAAATAAAACCAAAATTTCAATGTTTCTGTGTTTTCTTTAGCAAATGCTAATATTTTGAAATAGTGGTTCTCAAGAATTTCATCACTGTGAACTATGAAGATTGGTGTTTTCACATATACACCATCTGGGGATACCATGTCACACTGGAGGCACCCACAAAGTTATACTTGGTTTATGACGACAGAAGGGATAAAAAACAATTCCATAATCAAAATCATCTACTCCATTCTTTTCTCTCCTCTTAAGGACAAATATTATAACACAAGTAAGATATAATCAAAATATTATAGGAAAAGCCCAAAAGACTAGATTTAATTACTTTTTAAAAATTGCTATAAATAGCGATACTATATTAATAGTAAGAACAACTGTATTCCCAGCATCTAGAAAACTATTGACACAAAACTGGTACTCAAATTCATATTTGTTGAATGAACATAGGAATTTGGAAAACCAGCATATTGTGAAAAAACAAGATTGAAAATAATTGTTTTGGATCTGGAATGACAGCTGTAGGTAAAGATTTACATTTCAAATGGTGACAATGTAGCATATTGCTTTGCGGTGATAGTTTGTAATTCTTTTAATTACCTCACTTTTCAATAGTTAAGTATAAGTTGTATACCAAGCTAATTCCTGATCAAAATTAATCTTGACTTAATGCTAACCCATATTTTTGCTCTGGTCTTACAGCCCTAATGTAATTTCTATCTTTCCTCTTTAAGCATTTTCACTGTAGTCTTTGAGAAAGATCCATTTGTTTATAAGACTGAAAGGTAGACTGGATTGTTTCTTAAAATTCTGAGTCTCGTTCATGAAACTGGCTCATACATAGCAACAGGAATCATTACCTTACACAGAGAGTATTGTGACAGCAGTCGTATTAAGTGGCCATGTTCCCAGAGAAATTGGATGTGTGAACTAACTTAATTTGGGAGAGCAAATTTGATTGTCTACCTAAAATGATAGGTCACTTTATTCTAAAATTACTCTGTATAACATCATTTTCACTTTGCTTTTGATATATATGTAAGCTCTCAGTCTCTCTGTAAGTCCAGTCTATGCTTATGTTCACCTTATTCATCACTTGTGATCTAAAGCATTTAACTTGAACTCAGGAAGGAAAAACAGGGAATATATGATGTTGTTCCGTTCTAACACTGGTCCTGGTGTTGATTCTTCCATTTCAAAATGATGTGAAATTTCTACCTCTATCCCACTGCCCTCACTTTTGTCATTATAGCTACTATTTATCGAAGACACACTTTATGCCAGACACAGTGCTAACAACTTCACAGACATCTATTAAATCTTTATAACAATATTATTGGGTGTTTTAAAAATGGAGAACTGGAAGCTGAGGATACTTAACTGTTGGCTCAAGGTCAGAAACTAAGTCAGGCTAAATATCAAGTCTGCAAGATTCCAAAGCCAGGGCTCTCTTGACTACCACACCCACATTGAGGTCTACTCCCCTTCCTGCAATTGTAGGGCTGGAGGGAACAGGAAAAACCAGGCTCCTACAATGCACATTAAACACACTTTTCAGAAAATACAGAGCTGGCTTAGTGATGGCAGCTTCTACTGCTGCTGGCTAGGCAGAAAGATAACGAGAGGGGAAGCATTCTTCTTAGAAGTATTTCAGGGAGGCTCCAGTTCAATTTGGAAGTACCATCCAATCCTCCCTCTACTAGTGATGAATCGTGATCTAAAGGCCCCTCTAGGTAGCTTATTTTAAACTCTAGATGTTTTGAGAGACTAGAAACATGCCGGCCTTCATCACTGAAGAAAATAAGTCAAATCAACTCAAGACTTCAATCTGTCTTGACTGTTTTTATCAGCCAACCTTTGAACGAATGACTTGCCACATTTTATATTTTCATGCCTAGGCTTCTATCTCTCTAAGAGTCAGCTGCCTCTCTCGTGTTTCATACTATCTATTTAGCTTGTGAAGTGAATTATAGCATATTCCCCCTGAACCATGCACACCACCTATATCAATTACTCTAGTAAGACATCACTTGTGTGTAGGGGAGAACAAAACCTTGTATTAGATATTCATTCCTTTCTTTACACCAAGCTAATGCAAGTGCAGGTAGGTAATGCATAGGAATAGATTTACATGTTAATTTGATGATTATAAATTGATTTAAGATAATTATGTCACATGCACAAGACATTTGCCATTTTCTTTCCTTCATTTATTCATTTCATAATTTAAAGGCTTAAAATGCAAACATTAGATAGGGAGGGTTTGGCAAAGGGAACTAAATTAAAACTGGAAAGGTAATTAAGATGTCCACTGTGGCATTATTTATAACAAAATTTTTTATAACAAAATTAAAGATTGAATAAAGGTTTAGCTATAATGGAAAGACTAAATAAAATGGAATAATTCATTGAAGAGAATACTATACAACCACCAAAATAAAAATTATTAATCCTGTGAATTCCAGTAGAAAATAAATGTGTAAAACATTGAGAAAAGTGGAATTTATATAAATATATGTGTGTGCATATATATATATATATACACACACAAATTTATATAGATAGATACAGATATAAATATGGATATATAATATCACCTGAACCATATGGAATTAGTCTGGAAAATAAATTCATATGATATTAATTGAGAAAAGTGGAATTTATATAAAAATACAGGTGAGTATATATAATGACCTCAATGACTAAAGAAATTTGTCTGGAAAATAAATGTATATAATATCAATTAAGAAAAAAATATACATTATATATATGAACTTAAATATGGAAATTTGTGTCTAATGAAGAAATTAGACATTCTAGGACAAAATACTGAATGTCAAACCACATATTAGATAACAATTGTTACCTTAGATTACAGGCTGATAGGTGATTATACTACTTAATACTTTTTTATATTTTCCAAATTTTACTTTTGTTCTGGTAATTAAATGAGAAAATGCTTAGCACATGGAAGGACTCAAAAATATTTTTATTCTATTGTTTTAAAGAAAATATAGTGTGATTTAGCCTTTGAAATTTCATTCCTCCTCTCAAGATGTAATGTGAGGAAATGTTAATATTTCTAAGAGTTTGTGAGATCATAAGGAAAAAGAAGATTGGCATATTCTGTTTAATAAAACACTGATGAAAATGCTACAAAAGGACTCAGGAAAGCACAGAAAGCAATGCCAGATATCCATCATATGCAAATACACATACACAACACAAACACACGCAGACATGCACAACACATGTGTACCAAAACACAACATACTAAACCCATGTACACATAAAACACCATGCACCAAGCTTACATACACACATTAATATCCCAGAGTTTCAGCATCTAGGTAGATAGTAGCAAGAATTTAATTCTGCCCTTTGTGCCCAAAACCTAAGCCTCTTGATTCTGAAACTGTCTCATACAATGAAAAAATGAAAAGTAAGATAAAATCTATATTCAAATATCTCCTCTAGTAAAATAAAGTGATGGTCCAGGCCAACATAGCTCCAGTTTACATCTGCTTCCATTTTGAGCCCTACATTATGGATTCCTCATTCCATGTACAATAAAATCCATACCTAGGTCTGCATAGTTAGACTTGAAAAATTGCTTGCGTCCACAAAAGTATAGCTCGAAGTCAGTTTCATTCGACCTGCGCAAAGTGTATCCATTTTCAAGAGCAGCAAAAGCATCACAGGTATAACGGTAGGTAATGAAACCATAGCTGTCTCTGTAATGGACAAAGAAGAGAAGTTCAAAGCTAGTGAGGGAGCGTTAGCATACGTGACCGTAACCCCCTCTACTTGGGGAAACTTCAGTGGCGCCCCTGTCTGAACTACTGCCTCCATTTATCAGTGTGATAGTCCTGTCAAGCAGCTAAATACTTATTTCTGGGACAGGAAATCTCAACTAGAAAGATTAATAAATAGGGATGAAAGAAAATAAATAAGGTTCTGAACTCAACATGTCATCTGTCAGAGCATTCTCATTCTAGTAATCTTATGGCCATAATTTTTTACATATGTCAGCTTCTAAACAAGAAATAATCTTGAAGATTCTCACCCATCATCTCGCAGATTTACTGTGCACTCCTCAATTTCACCAAAAACTTCAAAACGGTCCCTCAGTTCTGTCCGTGTTGTGTCAGGTCTGATTTTCCCAACATAAATCACACGTCGTTCTTCCTAGGAGGGGGGAAGTAAAGAGAGACTTGCTAGTTCTGGAGAGAGGAAGGAAGTTTACTCTCTGGAAACATTCATAAAGGTGCAGGCATGCAGAACACAAACCCCACAGAGTGTGCCAATTAAAGTAAAACATTCCCTAAAACGAATGAAAGATGACACTTGGACCAAGTTTTACTCTATTTTGTCAATATTCCTCTTTCTCAAATGCGATTCTGCACTTCACCACTCTCTTCTGCCTTTCTGTCCATTTCTGTTCTTTTATCACATTAACTTTCATGTAACAGAAAAGAAGTATATATGTATATGTACATATAGGTGTGTGTATATATACATACACAGTGTGTGACCTTTTTAATCACCGAATAGCTGAACAATACCTATTAAATATGTAAATACTTGTGACTTGATTATCAGTCTTCCAAACTGCTAAGGAACTAGGAAACTAACTTGGTTTGCTAAACTGTTTAATATCTCATTAGCTCAGAATTCTTATTATGAGATGTACAAATGTTGACATTCCTCAAAACAGCAATTGTTAAAGTCTAGTATAAATAAAAATTACTTAATGTGCTTATTAAAAATGTAAATTATTGGGGTTTACCCTAGTTTTATTAAAACATGTGGAAGACAAGGTTCAATGGTGTTCATTTTTAACAAGCACACCCCAGTGATTCTGATGCAGGTGGCCCAAAGACAATAATTTGAAAAATGCAGTCTTAAAATGTAGGCCATTTTAAACCATGAACCTCTGAAGAATAAGAGCTATAAAAGAGGCTATAAATTTCACTTTGCCAATGAATCTTATTTTAGGAACAGACTAGAAGGGTGTGGCCTAATTTTCACAAGTGGAGTCAATATCATCATAATCTCAAAGTCATGAGCAATTTATAACCTTCAAAATACAGGAAGGCTATTTTATAACCTGAGAATGGTGCCCTCTTATAAAAAACATGAATGCATCCTAAGTATAAGAAGCACTGTTTTATCTCTTGCTCCAAGAAGACCAAAAGTGCTGAAGTCTCTCGAATCTGGCAAAAGGCTTTTCAAGAATAGAAAGAGTTAATATTTTTAAAATGGGCTTACCAACTTGTCTGTCTACCAAAGTAAAACAAGAATGAGTTAACTTAAGATTGCAAAAAAAAATTTAAATTAGATGGAGCAAAGGGTAGGAAGCAAAGAACTAAGGCAGAGATTTAGCTTGTCCAAGAATTTTCTCTGGAAACAAGTGTATACTGTCTTGGATGAGGTAAAAAGTAATTTAGGTTTATGGCAAAGAGGTGTTTTATTTATTGAATGCCTTTTCTTTTCATAGGTCCATGTTTAGCAAAGGAAATGGCAAACAACGGGCATGTAGTAAGTGCTTATGGAACGCTAACAATTATACAATTAATTTTTTTTAAATGGGGAAAAAGTAACTTTTTAAAATAGTGGTGTCAAGGTTTACAGCATTGTATATGATTTAGAGGTATAGAATCACAGCTCTTCAGATGTATATTACCATACCATACCACCACAAAGGCAACCAGAATCCTCCATCATCGTCTACCGATTCCCCCCCCACACACACCCTGCTCTCAACACTTCCCTTCCTCTCTGGTAATCTCAATTCTAAAGTCAGACTTCTAGAAGTTGTTACTGGCTTGTTTCTGTCTGATTCTTTGCTTTTGTTTTTCAAGATTCTACATATAAGTAAACATATCTGGTATTTGTCTTTCTCCCTCTGATTTATTTCACTTAGCATTATCTCCTTCAGTCCCATCCATGTTGTTGCAAATGGCAAAAGTTCATCTTTTTTATAGCTGAATAGTATTTCATTGTGTATATTTACCACATCACCCTAATCTACTTATCTGCCCTTGGATACTTAGGTTTTTTCCATAATTTAGTTATTATAAACACTCTGCAATGGACATAGGAGTGCATCCCTGGGGGTTACTGTTTTAACTAAAAATGCTGTATTATATATCTTCCTAGGTAATCTGTCTCCATGTTTTGTCTTTACCATATACAGCACTCATGTCTATTTTCATCAAGAAAGTGCCTATGAGCTTCAGGCACAAGTAACCAATAAGCTATCTGGCACCTTAGTTAGATGTAACTTAATAACCAAAAAAAACAGACCACACTATCCAAATTAGACTATCCAGTTCCTTTTCTCCCTAGCACATCTTTCTCAGTGTTTTCATATTAGTGACATGAGGATAAAAACTTGAGTCCTGGCACTTAGCTCCCTCTCTCTAGACAATCATTCATTAAGTCTTGTTGATTTTTTTTCTCTGAAATATCTCTCTAGTCTGTCGTCTTCATTCTATCTCCCCTAAATCAGGTTACTGATATCTCTTTCTGGACACACATAGCAGTTTCTTAATTTACATCCTGTGTCTATTTACCCTCCTTCAATCTAGTCTTTTCTGTCACAATAGTTTTTGCTAAGGGAATATGACTCCAATAATGACAATAAGCATCTAAAACATGTCAGTGGCTTCTCATAACTTTTAGGGAAAGACCTAAATCAGTAAAAGGACCAAGCAGGTCCTTCATAATTTTTTTCATATTTTATTTATTTATGCATACAAGAGTTGGGGTGTAGGCCAGAGGTATGGGGTAGTGAGAGGACTCAGCAGAGACAGAGTGGGGAGCAGAACAGGCGGATTGACTGAAATCCACTGCTGAGGGGAGCAGCAGGCTAGACAGGAGAGGTCTGCTGAGCCATGTGGGAAGCTCCCTGGCCGGGGATCAAACTCATGCTGCAGTGGCTGCAAATAGCTTCATAGCGCTGAGACTGAATCCGCTGCACCGCCAGGGAGGTCCCCTTCATAATTTGAACTTGTCTTTATGACGGGCTTTGATCTCCCAAACCCTTTTTTTTTCTTTAATTTTCAGCCACATTGAGCTGCTCTCCATCCCCACTTCATACTCTGGTCCTTCTTTCCCTTTGGCCTTTACATAGTTGTTCTCCTGCTACTTGGGCTATTCTTCCCACACTGCTTCCTCCTCACTCCCTCAACCTACACTGTTTAGAATTACACTGAACTCAGGCCTCCCTGGTGGCACAGCGGTTAAGCGCTGCGCTGTGGAGCTGTTGGCAGCAGCGACGTGAGTTCGACAGCCAGCCAGGGAGAACCCCACATGGTGCGGCAGACCTCTCCTGCCTCGCCCACTGCTCCCCTCAGCAGTGTATTTCCGTCTGTCTGTCTGTGCTGCTCCCCACTCTGTCTCTGGTGAACCCTCTCACCACTCCATACCTCTGGCCTGTACCCCAGCTGTATGTATAAATAAAAAAAAAAAAAAAAGAATTACACTGAACTCAACAATTATTTCCTTTCTGAGACTGAGATGAGGTCTGGCTTCCTCATAGAACACTCTTATAGAACACTCATAGCTTATAGGACACTTATAGCTCTATGCCACACTGTAATTAAATAATTAATAGCTTATTCAATGCTAAATGTCACACTCCACATTACAATGAAAGTACCATGAAGAGCCCGTGTCTGGCCCATTGATTACTGTATTTTAAGGGTACCTGAAACATACCAAGTATCAGCAAATATTTGTTGAAAAACAAGCCAATCATCGATTGATCATTTCTGACACCATATGCCTTTGATTACATGCAAGGTGCCTAAGTGTGACCCTTACTTTCCAAGACTCTCCAGAGACAGTGGCGAAGGAAGCCAGGTTTCATGCTTTCGCATGCACAACAAAACAAAAAAGCTGACCCAGGTGGCTGAGCTGAATTAACAAAGTTGTCCATGATCTGTTTTTATTAGGCTTAAGTGTCAGACGTGTGAAGCAGTTATATGTTTTCAGGACTCTCTTCAAAATCACCCCCGAAAATCAGAGCTACGGCTCTACCAAAATAGTGGTTAAAACACAGCTCCTCTGACAACTGCTACTGTGCCTAAATAGCTGCACAGAAGATAGATGGCAAACAGCAGGCTGCCTGATTTACTTCCATGTAGATTGTATATCTAAATTGAAGGCAGAAATTGTGTTGTTCCAGAGCACCCAGCACATCCTGGAGGTCAATAAATACAAATGAATGGGGAAGCTCATGGCCTTGAGCAAAGAAATCATAACACCACATTCCATTCTATTTACACAGCCAGCTTGAGCCAAACAGCCAAATGTGATGGGCCCATTATCTAAACTTCCTGGCGCCTGCTAGCATGGATGTTATGGATATTTTTTAATGAGTCTTTTTAGGAAGGTTAATACTATATAGAAGAAAAGGATTGGGGAACATAGAAGAGAGAGAAAGAAATTGAACCATCACAAAGAAATTGCTCAACTACCATTATGGGAATACAGTCTACGTATTTGGAAATTCAAAGTTAAAGCTAGAATCAGCCATATGCACGTCCATATGCAGACATATTGGGACAGTCTCTGAATTGCTTCTTTATACCAAGCTCTATGGAACAATGATTCCACAAAGAAGATAAACCAGAGAACTTTATGTCAAATCCTGACACATTCTACAGTGAAAAGACACACCTTTGAAAGGAGAAACAAATACAAAGGGCTGGCCCACAATCACTTCAGTTACCTATTTGTCTACCTATTATCTGCCTTTATGAAACACAGGACTGCAACCACATCTTGCTACCTTACAAAGATCAGACTGACTATATGTTGAAATTCTCTTTTGAGAAAATGGTTAGAGTGCCTGGTTTCCCTCATGCTAAAAATGAAACGAAAAGGCATCTGAAGGTCTAAAGCAAAGACAAAATTCTTTCTAAGATTAGCTAAAATGTCTAGCAAAGAACTGATTATTTTTAACATGTTGCAGTTTTATTAGACAGATGAATAGATTCCATATCTTTAAAAAACCTTAACATTTGCAGGCAATTTTTCAAGACATTAATTTCTAAACAGGAGATGAAAGGAAAAGAAATCAAAATGCTTAATAACATTTCCAACTTCTTAAAGGCTTGGAGGAACTCAAAACCTTTGGAAAAAGCTACTTGAAAAATGATTTTCAGACTAGTTTTCAATCGAGGAGGATGGAACATTTATCAAATATATTTTAACTTCAATTTTCACAAAAGCTAGTTTACTGATGGGGTACATAATAAAATTGAAGATGTATGTTACATTAACAGGTGTAGTAAATCCTCATTATATCAAAACACAGGGGATAAATGAAGGAAAAAAATGCCTGAGTTAACTGACTTTGCATTATCAAAATCTTCATCAAAAAAGTATAGAGAGCTTTCAGTTAACGAGGGAAAACATAAAATAAGTATTTCTCATCAAATAATAAGATACTTCTGGCAAAAGGATTTGGATGTAGAAAAAAAGGAAATTAGTAGGGTAATTAACATTTATTGAACTCTAATATATGCCAACTACTGTGCTTGGTTCTTTTTTATAGGCTGGTATCTTCCTATAATGTCCTACTATGTAACGACAGGGAATAGCCTGATAGAATTAGATTTGGGTTCTTAGAATTTTACTCTATACTCACAAGTCAGAATATTATAAAAGTTTCTCCTCCTATGCTAAGGAAATCGCATGCCCACTTTGGCAAGGAAATATTTGTGTTCATTTTCAAATCAGCGCCAACCTTTTTCCTCAAAACTTTCAAAGATATTACAAATAGGTAGATAAGATGAATGGATAAAATCTATGCAATTTCTAGAGCAAATTTATGCAGTTATATACTCTATCTGAAAGATAAAGTAAGAGGGGTGAACAGACATGAAAATTACAAATGGACAGAAAGAAAGGCTAAAATTCTGACAAAAAGCTAAAAACAATGTTTTTCTCACTCTTCATGTTAATTATGTTCATCTGATTTGGTAGTGACTCAATAAATGTACTACTAGGGACAGACTTAAAGAAGAAACAAAATTATATCATTCGATTAACCAGTTACTCCCCTTTCAAGTGCTACCCAGGAAAATTTCTCCTTAATGACTAAGGTTGGATAAATATGAATAAATGTGGGTTTGTCTACTTAAGAGTTATTATTCAAGTAAGAGAAAAGATGCAAAAAAAAAAAATACCCAGAAACAAAAACACACTGGTACATCAGAAAACTTGAAAATTATGGAGTGGGAGAATGTATTACTACTTTTGATAAAACTGATCATTTCTATATAAGCGAGTTCAGACTTATAATAGAACATATATGCATTCACATGAAATACTTCTGGAAAAAGTCTTGCATAGAAAATTATTTCTCCCAAAAAAGAGCTTGGAGGGCCTCCCTGGTGGTGCAAGAGGTTAAGTCTCAGCACTATGAAGCTATCAGCAGCCACTGTAGCACAAGTTCTATCCCCAGCCAGAGAGCTAACCCAGATGGCGCAGAAGTTCTCTCTATCTCACCCGCTACTCCCCTTAGAAGTGTATTTCAGTAGATCTGCCTGTTCTGCTCTTCACTCTGTCTCTGGTGAATCCTCTCAACCCCCGTACCTCTGCCCTACACTCCAGCTCTTGTATGCATAAATATTTTTTTTTAAGAGCCTGAAAAATTATACTACTCATTTCTACTTTTGCTAGATGCTGATAATTATCAGCTGGGATGCATTCTTCCTGGCTGCTGGCTGCACACTGACCAATAGAGAAGAGAAATAAAATGGTAAGTCATGGCCCCCATGCATCTGGCTTTAGTTTTAAGCACTGAATCATATCACAATGTCTAGATATTCCCTTAAATTAACATCCCATTATCATGTTTTCTGGCAGAAAACTATATAGATTGCAAATGGAGTTGGACTGAGAATGCCGTAAGAAATTAAAATAGTTACAGTTTAGACATCAAACACTCAACTCTGGCTTGTGGCGTTCCAATATAATTTGAATTGTTCTAAACCTGTGAGACTGAGAAAGGCAGAGGGCGAGTTGGGTTTGAGAAAGAGTTTAGATGGAAATTGTGTAGGAGAGAGAAGAGTTCCCATCTAAAATATTTCTATCTAAATGATAGGAATATTCAGCCACAATATATGATACCGTGTTAGTAAATGTTATTAGTCTTATGGTGACTCTGATTTGGTATATGCTAGTTGGTCCAATTAAAGGCTTCTAGATCCAAAACAAAGAAAGTTTATAGACTTCCTAAACCCTCATCTTCTTAAGGCACTCATAATAAAAGCAATGTAGATCACAAAGTAAAGTAGCAAAGATTGATTTTTTAAAATTTCAATTGTTACATGATCTTAACATTTTTTCACTTCCCTTTGGAACCTCTGATTTGCTGTCCCCTAAATTACATGATGCATCTGAATTAGTGGATAATTCAGCACAGCACCCAAGACATTCCAAATGCAACTTGCTACATATTCATTACTGTAAGAGCGTCTCAAAAATCTGAATGGAAATCATCTACCAGATGAGCTTAGCCGACTTTCCTGGTTCTCTTAGCTGCTTCATGAATGATTTTTCCAACCCAATCTTGCCAAGGGAGTCAAATATCATTGTACATATCTCCTTGCCCAAGTCATAAAGATATACCTTGCAAATGGATTGTGGCACAAGAAAGCAAATCTTTTTGAGGAAGGAAATCAATCAGAAAATCTTCCTGTGGGTAAACTCAAAAGCAGTTCCGCCATGCCTTCAAGACAGACTCCAAAATCTTTACCATGACCTACAGGGCAACTGAAGATCTGGCTTCCACAGGGCCTTCTAGCCTCATTTCTTATCCCTCCTGTACCCCAGGGTCAAAGGACTACTCATACCCCCAAATTACCTGCTCTTTTCCAGAGACCTAATATGAGTTGCCACCTTGTCTAGAATAGGAATATTCAATAAGAACATAATGTAGAATATGTAATCTCAAATTTTCTAAGAGACACATTTTAAAAAGTAAAAAGAAATAAGAACTTTCCTTTTAACAAAATGTTTTATTTAGCTCAATGTAGTCAAAATATTATCTTTTCAACTTGTCAGTGATATAAAAAGTATTGATGACATATTTTATACTCTATTTTCATACTACCTTTAAAATCTAATCACCTTATAATGCCTCTTAAGTCCAGAATAGCTAAAATTAGACATGTGGTTAAGGGTTGCCCTATCAGACAGTGCAGGTGGAGAAAACATTTGCCCAGCTCCCTAGAGGATTCAGATCATTCTTACCCTCTCCCAGGAGGCCCTTCCTCAATATGAGGTGTGGGTTCCACTCATATGCCACCATGGTACTTTACATATACCCTTCACTGTAGCACTAATCACACTATTTTGCTATCTGTATATCTACCTGACAGTAGACTTGAAGGTCCCTCACTATGGGGACAAAGTCTTTCTTAATTTTAGATCCCTAGAAAATATTTCTCACATAATCATGAGTTTTCACTGATGTTAAGCAGAAGAAGCATATAATTGTGCAAATGTCCAATGACTCAACAACAAATTCCAAATCTTTATATTAAGCTCTGACTACCTATGAGACATGGTGCTGGTAAAGTAAACAAACTCTATGGGTTATGGATTTTTTATATATAATTGCTTTTCAGTACCAAAGACAAATCCAAAAGCCAAAATTCTCACCAAAAAAAAAAAAAAACAACCCACAGCCAATATTATCCTCAATGGTGAGAAGCTGAAGGCCTTTCCCCTAAGATCAGGAACAAGGCAAGGATGTCCACTCGCACTTTTCAATATAATACTGGAAGTCTTAGCCAGAGCAATTAGACAAGAGAAAGACATTCAATGGATCCAAATAGGGAAAGAAGAAATTAAACTGTCTCTATTTGCAGACGATATGATAATATATATAAAAAACCCCAAAAACTCCATAGAAAAACTACTCAAAATAATAGACCAGTTCAGTAAAGTAGCAGGATACAAAATCAATGCACAAAAATCAGTAGCCTTCCTATATGCAAACACCCAATCTGAAGAAGAAGATATTAAGAAATCCATCCCCTTCAAAATTGAAACCAAAAAATTCAAATATCTGGGAATAAATCTAACAAAAGACATAAAGGATTTATACAAAGAAAACTACAAAACTCTGTTGAAAGAAATAAAAGAAGACACAAGAAGATGGAAAGGCATCCCCTGCTCATGGATTGGAAGGATTAACATTATCAAAATGGCAATCTTACCAAAAGCAATTTACAGATTCAATACTATTCCAATAAAAATCTCAATGACATTCTTCAAAGAAATAGATTGACTACTGATGAAATTCATATGGAACCACAAAAAACCTCGCATAGCTAAAGCCCTCCTAACTGAAAAGAAAGAAAACGGAGGAATATCACTCCCTGATTTCAAACTATACTACAGAGCCTTAATAATTAAAACAGCATGGTACTGGAACAAAAACAGACGGAAAGACCAATGGAACCAAATAGAATGCCCAGAATTAAAGCCACATATCTATGAACAACTAATCTTTGACAAAGGAGCAAAGGAAATGCAGTGGAACAAGGACAGTCTATTTAATAAATGGTGCTGAGAAAACTGGACAGCCACATGCAAAAAAATGAAGCTAGACTACTACCTCACACCCTGCACAAAAGTCAACTCAAAATGGATAAAAGACCTGGATGTAAGACCTGAAACCATAAAATGTATAGAAGAAAATATAGGCAAAACTCTACACGACATACATCTCAGAAAAATCCTGAAAGACACATCCCTCAAAGCGAAGGAAGTGAAAGACAAGATAAACAGATGGGATTACGTCAAAATAAAAAGCTTCTGTAAAGCAAAAGAGACATTAACCAAAACTAACAGACACCCTACTAACTGGGAAAAGATTTTTGCACACAATACATCTGATAAAGGACTGATAACAAAAATTTACAAGGAACTCACACAACTCAACAAAAACAAAGCCAATAGCCCAGTCAAAAAATGGGCAGAAGAGCTCAAAAGGCACTTCTCCAAAGAAGAAAAGCAAATTGCCAACAGGTACATGAAAAAATGTTCAACATCACTTATAATCAAGGAAATGCAAATTAAAACCACTATGAGATACCACCTCACACCTGTGAGGATGGCACACATTAAAAATACAGGCAACAACAAATGCTGGAAAGGATGTGGAGAAAAAAGAACTCTTCTACACTGCTGGTGGGAATGTGAACTGGTCCAACCACTATGGAAAGCTGTATGGCAATTCCTCAAACTGCTAAACATGGAGCTTCCATACAACTCAGCAATCCCACTTTTGGGAATTTACCCAAAGTACACAAAAACACTAATCCGAAAGGATACATGCACCCGTATGTTCATTGCGGCACTGTTCACAATAGCAAAGGTATGGAAGCAACCCAGATGTCCAAAAATAGATGATTGGATCCAGAAGATGTGGTACATATACACAATGGAATACTAGTCAGCATGGAAAGAAGATAACCACATGCAATTTGCAGCGACATGGATGGAATTAGAGGGGATCATACTCAGTGAAATAAGTCAGAAAGAAAGAGAAAAATAACGAATGGTTTCACTTATAACAGGACTATAAGGAAACCAAATAGAAGAGAGACAATCAGCGGTGGTGGTGGGGGGGAAGGGCACAAAATGGAATAGAAAAGAACACAAGGGACCATGGAGATGGATCACGGGTGAATCGGTGGTGGGCTACCCAAGGGGAATACAAAATGTAAAAGATATAAATAACAATAAAAATATATATTTTTAAAAAAAGAAAGTTGAGAGAAATGAAGAAAAGTGGAAAAGTGTACTTTTTACAAGACCTGTGATTCAGTCATAAGTAGATTCAAAGATGAATGGCAGAAAACACCCTTAAGCTTTGGCCCTAGAAATTGTTATTTCTCACTTCTTTCTCTGTGTGTGAACAAACCTCTGAGTTTACCAGTTTCCTCTAGTTGATCCAGGTTGGCCAATGCTTGTTTTGACTCTACTGTTAGCTCTTTCACGTAGGTTTTACAATATTGTGTTGATGGTAGTGGGTTTTCTTAAAGGCATCACATAAACTTACCCTCTACAGTTAAAAATACTTCCTCTAAGCCTTGGCTAGCTTATAGGGCAGATATGTCAAACACTGATCTGCCCTGAAAGCAGCTAGACAGACAGGCAGCAGCTGCTATGGATGAAAGCAGTGCCATTGCTGATGGATTAGCCATGGCTCCCTGGAGCACTGTACTGGGGACGAGCCTAAGTCCCCATGGGCGCTCAGTGGGAAAGAGTTCCATCATCGATTGGGAATGTCTGCCATGGACGTGCACTGGATGCTGACAATTGGGATGCCTCATTTTTGTCATCCAGGGTCTAGGTTGATAAGCAACAGGAGGGAACTTGGGTAAAGTCCACCTGTTAAGAAGCAGCTGGTGAAAATGGGTATTGACCTGCATATAACAAACAAATTTAACATAACCTGGATATTTACACTGAAGGACCAGCCTTGTTTATATGTCAAGTGAGTGCAGTAGCTCTCAGTGAGAGGGCTGGAAAACAGTATGGCCCCCTGGAAAGCAGGTAACAAGACAGGTGTGTGTGTCAACTCCCATTTAGGTGTGGACCGAGCAAAGCAAGAAATGACTGTCTCAGCAAGTCTTCATCTACTGCCTATTGTAAATCTAACTTGAAGACTCATCTCTCCATGGACAATCCATTCCCCTCATCTGCCAAAAAACCCAAAACTGAAACTCAACGATACCACCTCTTTTTCCACTCAGTAGAAAAGCAGAAAACAGTTGTTTAAAAATCTCATCCTCTTACCACTAAAGTCAGTATCTACCTGAATAGATCTCTACTCCCTCCATTGTTAAAAATAAAAGTTGAAAAGAGTAGTGAACTTGAGAATAGTGATAAACAGGAGATAGGAATGAGACATTCACTGAGTAGTTTTTTTTTTCCCAATAATATCTGTTAAGAGGGATTGGGGGCTCCCTGAGAAGTTTTAAAGTAGAAAGGCTGGGGCCTCCCTGGTGGCACAGCGGTTGAGCACTGCGCTGTGGAGCTGTCGGCAGCGGCGATGCGAGTTTGATGCCCAGCCAGGGAGAATCCCACATGGTGCGGCAGACCTCTCCTGCCTCGCCCGCTGCTCCCCTCAGCAGTGTATTTCTGATCTGCCTGTTCTGCCCCCCATTCTGTCTCTGGTGAACCCTCTCACCGCCCCACACGTCTGGCCTGTACCCCAGCTGTATGTATAAATAAATAAATCTTAAAAAAAAAGACTTTCTATAAAAAAAATAATAAAGTTGAAAGGCTGGATGTTGCTTATTCTACCAGTCTTACCCTTACTTTATTTTCTAAACTTGAAAAGTGGAGAGAGAGAGAGAGAGAGAGAGAGCAGGAGAGGGGAGAAAGGAGGGAAGAATGGAGGAAGAAGGGAAGGGAGGGACAGAAGAATGAGGGAGGGAGGGGAAAAGGGGAGGAAGGAAGGAAAGAAGGGAGGGAGGGAGGGAGGGAGAAAGGGAGGGAGGGAGAAGAAGAAGGGAGGGAGGAGGAAAGGGAGGGAGGGAGGGAGGAAGAGCGGAAGAAGGGAGGGAGGGAGGGAAGGGAGGAAGTGTTCATTAAAAAAGACAGTTCCAGGTGGCTTACAATGGCCTTCTGCCTCTGCCTCTCCCTTTGTTTGGCCCTTTCAGACTCCCGCTTCTCATACTCCTTGCGGTACTCTTCCCTCTTCAGCCTTTCGTGCTGATACTCCTCATAGCTGTCGTACCTAAGAAACATAATTTCATACATTAAGTCAACCACCTCAATTTGCATGAGCAAAATGAACAACAATCCCAAGAGAGGGGAGGGCTCTAGACAGCACCTTGGCGTCTCCAAGAGGCAACAGAGGACAGGAAAGGAAAGGACACACATTGTTACCTGGGCCTACGGCTATAGGGAGATCTTGACCGTGATCTTGCGCACAGGGGAGAATTTCGGTGCTCACGGTGTCTGCAGTGGCTTGATTCATAGTAGTAGCAAGATCTGGAAGAAAGGAGAAAAATAAAACAGGAGTTTGCAACTGCCACTTAGCCCCACTTGACAGGCAGAACTGAACATCCTCTGGAACACCACATCGCATTCAGGGCTCTTTCCTCCTAGCGACTAGTGAGATTTCCCAGGGACTTCTGTGCTCGTCTAGTCAGCTTAGCATCTGGGAGTGACGTGCTCTCTCCAAGTGTCTCTTACTGACATGACGCTGAGCGCCAGCCTGGCACACTGTCAGCTTTATCCTGCATGGATCTCAGCTATCCTGGCTCAGGGCATCTCTCTAGGTAATGGAAAAAGTTAGAGAGCAAGTTTCTTACAAAGTGCTCTCTCTGATCTGACTGGCTCAAGGCACTGTGCTCCAGGGAGACAGAGTTAAAAGAAAATGGCGACAAGTGTTTATGTGTACTAAACAGGGTTTCAGCAGCATTAGGGATGCAGCGCTGAGGGGCTGGGTGGTCTGTGTGGTTTGATTATTTTTTTACAGTTCCTGGGAGCTCCTTATTCTTTGGGTGGGTATGGACAAGGTTTACCTGGAAGACGATCTACTGCCTGGGGACCGTGATCTTGACCTGGAATATGGTGATCGGGAACACGATCTGTGTCTAGAAAAGGACCTTGAACGAGAGCGCATCCTTTGGGGTCTTTGCGAAAATAAGGATTTGGGTGGTGACACAGAATCTCTACATGGAGAGTTAAAAGAAGAGCAAGAAGGCGACACATCGAACAATGAATAGGACTGCGGGCCGTCCCAAGGGTAGCACAGTTTATCACTTTCATCTTCGCTGTCATCAAACAGGCCATCCATGGCTAGTCCTGAATTGATAAACATAGGTAGTTTGGAGAATTGTTCATTACTGAAATCACTGTCCCTCAGTTCACTGGTCTTGTCTGCTTCGTCGTCAAAAACAGCTTGACTGGGATGACCGAAGTGCTTGTTCAGCTCGGCTCGGATTTCCTGGTCTTGGAGCTGTTTTCTGGTGCTGCAAGGAGAGACCTGCTTGCTGGCCTCCAGAGTCTCTCTCAGGTAGCACTGGTCTGAATCTGTGGAAGAACAAATCTGCCCCTGCCAGTCGGAGGAGACATCTTTATATTCTATTTGTCTAGAGTCTGGGAGCTCCTGTGATAGATTAATGAGTATTTCCGTTTTGGAATTAACTGACTGACAATAGTCATGGTCACCAAATAGCCGGAGACCTGGCCGCTTGGCTTTCCTGTCCTCGTGTCCACTGCTGAGCACTGAGGTCTTGCTGAGCTGGGCGTACAACTCGGACTGTTCTGGCCCTTTCTTGGTGGCGTTGTGGCCTGAGGTACCAGAAGTCTCACTCTGCCGAGGCTTCTTGGATGGCGGAGGCACCACAGACTTGCAAGAGGACTTCAGCTTTGGAGAAGCCCTGAAAGGGTTTTCTTGGTTGGCTTTATGAGGAGGAGTTGTGGGTGGAGTTAGGCCTGAGGGGGAAAAAAGGAAAAGAAAAAAAGGGGAATGGGGAAGAAAGAGAGAAAAGATACAAAATAATATTCTTAAATGCCAGAGTGTTTGCCAAACTTTTTCCAAGATTTCAACAATGCTTCAAACTGGGTGAAGCAGAAGAAAGTAAATTCACGACAAGAGGTAAAAAAGTGACTCTATTCCTCTAAGCCTCTGTCACCAAGAAAAGATGAATATACAATGCCTGGCAGCGGGGAGAGCTGTGATATTCTGCATTTCCAACACCAATTCTAACAGACCCTGCTTCCCAGAAAACATTGCGGCGTCACTCCCGCCCCCACCGGCACCGGGCACTACCTAAGCTCTCGTCTTCAAGGGCATCGTATTGTCTGCGTTGTGGAAAATGAACACGGAGGGACCCAGGGGGATCGCAGAATCGCTTTGGTAGCATTTGTCTGCAGATTCTGCCGTGGAAAAGCCAGTGGCTCATATTTTTGGCCCAGTCCAGGAACTGTACCCTGGAATCAGATAATCAGGCAACTTTACCAAAAAGAACAAACAAACAAAAAAAACGTGGAATGTAAAAGGTGTCATTAAAAAGAAATGTTAAAAAATGTTGATAAGTGATTTCCTAATAAAAGGGGGACATTATTAAAGCTTTAAAAATAGTGGAATGATAGCAAATATGGGGGTGAGGGCTGGAGAGCGGATGACAGGCAACTTCAAAGTCCAGTGAAATACCAGGAGGGACTCAGTACCTCCACAACTTGAAGGCAATGGTTCTTTGTCTCTACAGTTCATTAACTTAGTAAACCATGGCTAATGTCGGCATAATACATTCTTGTAAGCATAACTAATACATTCTGTCTAAAATATGGCTCTGCAGAAACGTAAGAGAACAGGAACACTAAATAGTACAGAGCAGCAGACCATTTTATTTAGAGCACAACATCAGGGTGGGTTATGAGGCTGAAGGATTGGAAGGAATCCAAGCTTCAGCAACTAACTAATTAGATAAATAAAAAATAAAGGCAGAAAGAGGAAAACCTGTCAGCTGGTACCTTAAGTGCTTTTCTAGAGAAGGGTAGAAAATTCCATCAGAAGTTGTTATGGGAGCGTCTGGGAAGTCTAGTGTCTCCATTAAGTTTAACCCCTGAGTAAGTCCTACTTCATGCAAAAGAATTGTAAAATGCCCACAGAGTCCATAGAACTCTGAAGAAGGGCAGGGTGGAGTTCAAATGACTTTATGCGTATAAGGGAACACTGTCGTTTATAATGCACTTTCTGTTTAGGAGGATTAGTGAACACTCTTCAGCAGAAAGAACCTCAAGTCTGCTAACAAGACTTAAGGCAACTGAACATTTCAAGGAAGGGCAAAGGAATCTTAGCTTACTGGGGGGGAAATTACATATACATTTAAAGAACCAAGTAGTTCACAGAAAACCACATGATATTTTGATCTCTTCAGTATGACACTGCCTCTCTCTCCTACTTTATAATAAAGAGATGGAAAAACTAGTATTTACCTAAAATAAAATATTTTACAGCAATTTTTATTATGCACAACTCATTCCCTCTAATTGAGGGAAGAAAAGAGACAAAAGTAAAAGGTGGTTTTGACTTTGGAAATTCATCCCAGAGAATTCATAAGGACTGGGAAATGTAACCACCAAGGCAATGCTCTTTGTTCTTCCTTCACGTCACATCCAAGGTTCAAAGATACCTCCCATATTTTTCAATATATTTTTATTGAACTACCATTATTTTTTATCCCTGTTCATTTTTTCACAATAAAGAATATCTGCCCTCAGGTGTGGTCACCAGAGTTCTCCAACCACCAAATCACCCATAATCCTCCACCACAGTCCATTATATCCCCACACCCCCAGTCTTCTCTCCTACTCCTCTTCCACCCTGCCCTCCTTCCTTCCTAGATGCCTCAGATCTACGGTCACCTTTCAAAGGTTGCTTTTAAAGTTGTCTTCAACTGATGCTTTGTTAGTTTCTCTATATTCCACATACAAGTGAAACCATCTGGTTTTTAGCTTTCTCCTTCTGGCTCACTTCACTTAGGATAATCCCTTCCAATTTTATCAGCAACTAGTCCTGGCTCTACCTCACTCTGTCTGATGGATAAAAGGGAGGAGACAGTGGCAGGATGAGTCTCTGCCTCACTGTACTATATACTCTTCGGTCCCCTTTTTCATAGACAATTATACCTTTGTCTCAATCTAAGAAATGTCTATATGGTCTCTCTCTTCTCTCTCTCTCCACACATACACACCCCCCCCACCCTTCTTATTTCCTTTATCTTTTCCTTTATCTTTTGCACCATTCCTACATGATGATTTTGGCGACATACCACCATTATTTACTATTACAACACACTTAACAATAGTAATTCCCAGCAAAGAAATCACAAGTTCTCAAATATTTCTCATAGGTAGCTAAGATGCTCAAATAAAAAATGATGAATAATCTCTCTTGGCTGAGTAAATAACAGTCAAGTATTCCAAATGACAGAGCGCTTGAATTAGAGGAGATGACATTCAACATCCTACAGCCCAACTCCATACATCTCTTCGTGATACCCCAAATAAGGGTAATTTTTACTTTTCCAGTAATTCACTGCTCAGTATATCAAGACTCACTCACTTGATATTTATCAGATATTGCTGGATATCTTTCCCATCTCTTTTTGAATGTGAAAGATAGCTTTTCTCTCCAAATGGAGAGCAAGCTCTTAGTAAAATGTTGCTTGGACTTAGTTTTGGCAAAATCTTTTATCAGTTTTATTTGTATTTTTCTAGATCCTGTTTTGGTCACGGGTCTCACATTTCAGTGGACCAAGAATCATTTGGGAAACTGATGAAATGTTTTTAATGAGAAGGTTCCCCAGACCATGGCGAGAGCCTCTATCCTCCAGTGCCTGTGCAGCCCATAGCCTTGGACTCAGGGCTGTGCACTTGACTGACATTCTAGACACAAAGAAATCCTAAACTTCAGAAACACCAAATTAGGCCACTATTAAAAAGAGACTGGTTCTAAAAATAGTTCAGCTATCTAGGGATTTTAAATATAGAAATTCTTTTTCTTTCGTCTTGAACATTTGAAACCTTTGTCCTAGTACCTAAGCTCATTATTGCTTAAATAACCGATTCTCAAGTTGCTCTTGGGGGTGGAGACACCCCATTGTAGTTTCTTTGAGTCCAAAACAAAGTCTTTCAACTCCTTCAGGTATTGACTGCCTGTGGCAATGGCACAGCCATCCGCTGGCACTTCCCTTGGGCTGGAGCTTCCCCAGAGTCTGTGATTTCAGGTCTCAGCCCCAAGGACTTCACTGTTCTTTTTACAAAGGAGGCGATTGTTTACAATTGGAAGGAAGAGTACGTCCTTGCATATATTCTTAAAATTTACAGAAACACTCTGAGATAACCAAAGACTCCCAGTGAGCAGACACATCAGGGCCATACATTTGTTCAGTGCTACTTTTTATGTCAAAGAAATGATACTGGCTACGTGGGTGGTGCGTGATGGTGGGAGGGCAATGGTCACCACCCCTCTCGGGAGATCCTCTATGGTCAAAACACCAGTAAGGATGTAAAACAATGGGAATTCAACACAAAAATGTAATACATGATTAGTGGATGGAAGATATTTTAGGATTCATGAGTAGGTAGGTAGAGGGAAATAATTCAGATAATTCTCTCAACTTTTTACTGTTTGCCAAAACATCTTTAATCATATCATACCTCAGAGCAAGACCAAGAAATCTCAAGGATCACAAGACTTTGGATCACCAGTGCCTAACTGAAAAGACATTTCCAGAAAGAGTCGAGATATCAAACCAAACCACACAAGGCAAAACAAATATGTAACCAGGAATTTTATTTTTTATTTTAAATCAAACTTTTAGAACTACAGATGGGACAGGGAACCCCTTACTGCACCTGAACTAACTGGATTTCTCCAACTTCATTTCCCCAATCCAGAATTGGTTCCCCTGGGGTCAGAACACAGTCCATGCTCAATCTTGCAAGCCACCCCTTGGCTCATCTTCCCACTCACTCATTGCGGGACCCTCCACTGCATCCCGCAAACCTAAATCAACAGTGCTAATGCCTCCCATCACCTCCAGATTATTTCCTTTGTGTTGATTTTCTGGGGAATGTGTACATTTTGGTGTTGACAGTACAAGGTATATTCCATGCTCTCTCTTGAACTTAGCAGGTTTTGACAGATTTATGTGAGGACAGATGGCCATTATAGGCTGAAGGCTGACAAGAGGCAGTTCAGAGCATTGTTAACACACTTGCACAAACTCTCAGCAGTGCAGCCCTGTGCAGAATGTAATTCAGACTATAGCTTTTTTATTGCTGCCTATTTTCTTTTGTCAAAAGAGCATGCTGTGCAGAGCAACAAATGGCTGCTATTACCCAGAATGTAATGGGTGTCAGACAAATCACGTAACACAAACAATCAAGAGTATGTAGGTCATATTTCAACAGAGCACAACCTTAGCAATATTTATGATTACTGCATTGAAATGTGCTCTATAATAAACAAGTACCTCTACATCACTCACACTTATGCACTTCTGCACAGCAAATCTGGAGAAGTGGGGCACACTCGACAGCCAGCTTTTTAAACAGTCCTTTTATTTTTTTTTAAGTCAGAGACAAGTTTTGTTTTCTTGTGTTTTTCATTATGTTCTATAAAACGATTTTCTTGGAGGAGTTCTCTTTTGGGTTTGTTTAATTGAATGACTGATAAAACGGTGACTCCTTTGCTCTGTGCTGTTTCTCTGTGCTCCACTCTCCACCCGATCACGGCAGTGAGGTGTTGTTGTTGTTAAATCAGTGTATAACATCTTACAGAATCTACTGCTAAATCTGCAACTTACTTTGGAGTTTTATTCCAGGGAGGGATTTTTCTTGCATCGCACGCCAATGGAGATATTTCTTAAGGAAAAACAAGGAGAAGATGAGTTTCTAATTTACTTAAAAACTCACCTAAAAATGGAGGACTGGGCAGAGAAAGGTGTGTGATCTGTTCTACGCACATATTTTAAGCTTCAAGAATTTGGGGTAACAAGAGAGCATGGGAAGAGCTGCTACTTAGTAAAAACTGTTACTGTTCCACCCTTGTTAGAATATTCTGTTGATAGAAGCTCCTCCAGTGGCCCTCCTGGAGCTCCAGGAGAGACAGCAGCGAAAGTGTTAATCCCAGACACAGGAGGGCCTCCTACTCCTGTCCTGGCTGGCATCAGTCCCGGCAGCTCTGAGAGTGTCCCTGCCTTTCCTGCTTTTTAAGTATTTCCTATATCACACCTGATTACTGGGGAACATGCTGGTCTTGCTAAAGAACTTCGGGACATTCCTATGACATGTGTCTAATTCCCCAACTCTTGCTCATGGGAGATGAAGATATGATTAAGTGGCCCCTGTGTGCATTCCCACAGAGTCAGAGCAGGAAGGGGAGCAGCTGGGGTTGAAGGGTAACTGGCTTCCTAGAAGTCCACCACCAACTCCCCAAATCTAATATGGGAGAGATATAGCTTTGTTATCCTTGATTTAAGAGAAAATGAATGGTACCATTTCCAGACAAGAAAACTGAGGAAGAAAGGAATTATCTTACAGACTTTGGGTCTAAACATAGAAGATGAAAGTATGGCTGACATATGGAAGAAATTCCTGACAGAGCTGCCAAACACTGGAATGGACTGTGAGGAGAATTACTTGGGTATCCCATTCCTGGATTCTTCAGGCACAGGAATGTCTCGCATGACCTATGCAAGTCACTTCTCAGTTCTAGGATGTGACGGTTGTCCTTTTAAAACCATCAACTACTTTTTTGCTTTGGTCAATTTTCAAAAAATGTCACAAACAACAAGCATATACTAAAAGGTACAGCATAATTATGCTGCTAGTCACCATTACAGCAAAAATGAGCTTTTAAATGAGAAGCCCAAAAAGACAGTGTAAGACTCTGCATAAAAAAATAAGAAATGACAAGTTGGTTAATAAATGGACATTTTTTTAAAGCATAAGTCCAGTGAAGTGTACTTTGAATGACTGCTAATTTAAACTGGGAGAAAACATTAAGCGGAAAATAAATAACACCAAATCACATATCCACTATCATCAGAACCATGGAGGGAAAAAGTGTCAATGGGGAAAAAATCTGCTAGGGCCAAGTGTGTTAAGGTGATGAGATTGCTGATTAGTTTCTCCTTCTCATTTTCCCAATTAGTTATAAAATTGTTACACCGCTGTTTATTACTTTTATAGTGATAACAATAAAACAATTTGCATATACTTATGCACAAAGACATGAAATTTTGGGGCCAGCCATTTTGGTCTCCAACCAAATTCCTTTATGCCTTGTGGTTAAAACCATCATCTGATTCAGCTGATACTGCTTTGCCATTCCATTTCAAAAACAAAAAAGTCTAGACTCCGAAAATCTCCATATGCAATAGATTTAAATGCCTTCTGCCAAAAGAGCATTCTCGTTCCTCTCATCTTGCTTTACTAACAGCTATTTTGAAATCAAATTAGTTTTTACACCTGTAAAAGTGAAGTGTTTTTTTTATCAGCCAAAATGAGCTAGTTTAGGACAATCACAAAGTCAGACCAGCTGGCGATACCTAATAAAGCAAACTTCCTATCTCATCCCTCCTGTTTCCCAGAGACACTGCAGATGGGACAGAGGGATTATTCTGGAGGTCTTCAAATTTTGTTGACTCCTTACTTTTTGAGCTAAATGTTTGGAAAATTGCACTAACATTTGGGAGAGTAAAGAAAAAGAAGACATGAGAACAGCTTAATATACTTCCTCTGTCACAACCAAAACAAATTAAGGGTGTAGACCAAGGATCAACAAATCCACATCGTGAATGATGTTTCTACCCTCTCCACCCCCTGCTGCACCTATGGCAGACATCACTAATTGATCATGACATTTCCACTGAGCACAGACTTGGCCTTAGAATCCTTCTCAACACAATGCTCCTGGCAGCCAATACCAATCAATGACACTTGGCAAGTGAAATGAAACCTATTTAAAATAACAGATGTCAACCACTATCTTTAAAATTCAGGCTATAGGAAAGAGACATAATTTCTAGTTAGACAGATGCCTTGAACCCAGGGTCTACCGCAGAGCTACTGTCAACATATAGCTTTTTCCTCAACAATGAAATGGGCAGACAGTCAAAAAGATAATATATGTAAAGTGTCTAATCTCCAGAATTTGTAGTAGAGTGGAGGTAGCTGTTGTTGAAAGAATATCAAAGAGGAGGTCTCTCTATCGTGATTTGGTAAATCCCACACCCACATCAAAGCAGCAAATGTTTAATTTTGAAAAATTTGGGAGATTCTGCCACCAAACAAGTATATAATTTCATATATAAGAGTGCCAAAGAGGATACAGCATTGAAAAGATGAGTTACAAAGAACAATGACCTCATAGATGAAGTCAACAGACAATTAGCAATTTACTAACATTTAATGGGTACTTGTATATACTCAACTATATCTTGTTCATGTTTTATTTCAGTTTCTCACAGAGATTAAGAGAGATGCAGGTATGGTTACTGTTTCACTGACACATAAGGACACTGATCTTACAGAAGTTAATTGAATTAATCATACATTTAGATGGGGTTAGATCCAGAATTTGAAGCTAGAATTGTCCATTATCAGAGCCACGGTTTTACATAATATCACTAAGCTATCTACTTTTACAAAATCATAATAGAATACTACATCTGCTTTGCTGATTATAAAGCATATTAATGCAGGCTAAACTGCATGAAATTGCCATTTTGGTATGACAAAAATGGTCGAATACTGGAAATTTTATGTTTCAAACTATATTTTAGTTCTTTGACTCTGATAGCAATTTCATTTGGGAATTACAAATATGACTTCAAATTTGAGGAAAATGAGACTTAGAAAATATCAAGAATATAGGAAAGAATCTTAGCAATTTGACTATGAAGGAGATAAATTGTGAACCCCTCTATTTCCTTGCTGATTTCACTCCCCATGCCAAATTCATTGTTACCTAATTATCCTTTTGAATATCTTGCCTTCTCATACTGTTACATCAGTATCTCGTCCCCTTTCCACCTGCACACTTCAAAATCTGATGCCAATACTTCTCTCCCCAAGTCAGTTTTGCCTGTGGAGGTTAGCCAGACTCCCTCCCATGAATCAACATTATGGCCAACTACATTACATATTGGCTTATTCTTTTTCAGTCCTTATACTTCTTTTCAATCCTCTGTGCAAACATTATACTTAACTTGAAGCCACAATACAGGGTTCCCTTTGACATCTTCTTTTATCCCTTCGGAATTCTTTTGAGGCACATTTAGTATTAATCATATCCTCCAAAACACTATTATGCAGCCAATTTTACTCAAGATTTTTGGAGGAGATGGAGACCATAGGTGTCACACAATACTCAAAATTTCAAACCCACAATATCTCTAACAAAAAAATACCTCTCCTCTTCCGAGCTCTACCTTTATACACCACCCTCTAGGAGGCAGGTCCCAAGCTTTTTCTTGTCTCCTTGAGCCTCCTCCAAGTTCCTCTTCATTCCCTTGTTTTCCAGTGGCTCTAAATTCTTCCTCATATGTAATATAAACTTAGCCCTATGTCAGTTTCTCTAATTTGCATTTTCACACTTAAAAATACCATGCTTAAAAAACTAAAAGCTACTCTGGGGCACAACTTACTTAGGTGATAGCAAACTATGATAAATAGTAAATACTAATTTCCTTTCATTCTACTTGTACAATGTTCCTTATTTTCCCAGCTAACTATAAGCACACATCCCAAATACAATATTTATTTAGAACATTCTATGAGCCAAGTACTATGTTCTTTACTTCACACGGATTAGTCTATTAGTCTCTATGTCTTAACATTTGCTGTACATCCAACAAGACCTACTCTACCATAAGCAGAGAGCCAATATTAAAAATACGTTGGTAAATTGATTTCCATTGGAATGAAGAATCTTTCAAAGTACCAAGAATCAAGGATCTAAGCTAACAAGATGAATTATTCATGGACAGAAATAAATCCACTGTATATATATTTAAGGATTCTAAGTATTTTTAAAAAGCATCTTCTCTTCTATAAATCTCTACCTTTTTTTTGCAATATGATAAGTTGTTATCCTTTCAAAATGCTGACTAAATTATTTAAAATTTGGTATCTATCAATAAGAATAATCTTAAAATTTCTGGCAAGAAGAAAGCAAATAAAAATGGTGTTTTTTGGTAATAACAATCTCACAAATAGAAGAAACACAATTTAAATGATATGTTCATAACCATGAATTAGGAAAACATTTTAAAGGCAAAGAACCCTAGTGCTATCAAGAATACAATAAAGCAAGTATATCCATAAAGTACTAATAGGGTTAAAAATGGAAATACCCCTTTTGGGAATCTATGTGCCAATATATGTCAGAGATTCTAAAGATATTTATATCTTTATTTTTGATAATTATAACTAATAGGCATTTAAATAAGATAAGAAGTAAGATTTTAAAAATTATGAATAGAGATTTCCATTGCAGTGCTATTTTAAAATGGTAATACTTTAACAACCTAAATACGTAAAATGAGAATATGATTAAATAAATTTGGATATACCTACTCAAACTAATGTTATGCAGCACAACACAGACATAATAAAACAGGGTCTGTGATGGGGCAAACATTCCTTTTTAAAATTTCAATTGTGAAATCGGGATGTAAAATTCCATATGCAGGAGGCCCTCTGTACCTGAAGGTCCTGCATCTGCAAATTCAACCAACCGTGGACCAAAAATACATACTATGCGGTTAGGCCGTAATAGTTGCATCTGTACTAAACTTGCACAGACATTTTTTTTCTTGTCATCATTCCCTAACCAACACTAGAGCAACTTTCTTCAGAGCATTTACATTATGTTACATATTATCAGTAACCGGGTGATGAATTATAGTATATAGGAGGGTATACACAGATGATATGCAAATTCTACACCACTTTATAGAAGGGACTTGAGTATTGGCATATGGGGATCCTGAAACCTACCTCCTGATACTAAGGGGCAAGTGGATATGCAAAGGGATTGGAGATGTATAAAAATAGCCATAGTAATCAATGCTGTGGGTTATCTTTTGCATCTTAGAACTATGAATGATTGTTCTACTTTATATTTCTGATAATTATTGTTGTAAGCTTATAGGTTTTTGTTAGTTTGATTTTACTCAGAGAATAATAAAAAGTATTTCCTTCATGGAAAGCTTGGTATTAGTATATGCTGCGAAGCTTTCTCAAGTCTCTCTAAATCAAAGTCACTGACTAATCCACACACATTCTGAACACTTCGTGTTCATAGATCCCGTTCCATGGAGCAGTTATCAAGAACCCAGAGTAGTGTATTTCCCCAAACCAATTAATATTCATGATACTGTAGTTGAAATTATATAAGCTGATAAAATAATATTTAAATGAATGAGATATGAGTGAGCAAAGTTATTTCTATAAAAAGAATAAAGAACTGTCAAAGCAGTTATAGATTGGAGGTATCAGAGAATACTGAGAAAACATGAGGAGCTATGATTATAATTACATGGAAATATAGGATGATTTTGTACTTATACCACCACACAAATATCTTTCATTCTTTTCTTTCAAAGAGCAAGAAATGAGAATTGGATACTATCTATGAAGCATTGTGCCATTTTTGCCAGAAAAATGAATAGCTCCTCAGTTAGTTAAATTCAGTTCTCTTATTCTACCAAACATTTGACATTTGAAAGTATATTCTCATGCTTTAATCAAAAGTAAAATGACAAAACTGTATATGCTTCAATCAACATTTTAGATCAACCCACTAAATACTCATTCTCCTTGGTTAAAAAGGAAGGACTTAACTGCATAGGATACGTATATAGAAAAGTTACTCAGAATTACAAATGCAAATTATAATTTCTCAAGAAGTGATGTTATATGCTTACAAGTGAATATATATGCATATGTATAAATTATATACATATGTATAAATGTATATAAAATATAGTTGTGTATGTATAGATGTGTGAATTTACATACACACACACTCATAAAATAAATATAAATACCACAAAATTAACCACTCTATTGCTTGACCAAATCATGCAATCATGCAATAGACCTTTCATAAGAAGGTAATTTAGCAAACTCAAAGTGTGAAATTAAACTTAGCGACAATGACCACGGTGCGTGTAGGCACCAGAGTTCCGGTTGAAAGCTTCTTGTTTAACTTACTGTTCCTTTACCCTTATCAGCAATGGCCAGAGCCAAGAAACTTCTTGTTCAGACATCCTAAGGTTCACTTTCCAGTGGGGTTCAAGTACCTAAATCTAAAGCACTTAGGGCAAAGGCACCATTTACAACCAACTCAAAAGTCTGCCCAGGGACTCTGAGTAGTAATTTTCTCAGGGTTCGTCCACATTAAGGCTCTTTCCTCTTTGGTATGTGAAGTCAAATCTGGCTAAATGAGTCCAGAAATCAAATGCTAAAAGAAATTGACCTTGTTTAAAATACAAAAGAATATATTCTTAAATATTATGTATGGACATATTTTCAACTTTCTCCTTGGTGGGAAAGATATAAAAATGATAACACACGTAGGAGAATATTGTATAATGGAGAGTAGAAAAATATCCCAAGTGAAGTACCGATAGTCCATGAACTTGAATTCAAGCCTTTGTTCTGTGCTTTATGGCTCTGTGATGATGGGCAAGTCACCTAACATGTCTGAATCTTATTTCCACTTCTTAAAAATGAGATCATTATCACCATCCTCATACATCATTGTGAAATTTGCTGAAACCACTTAAATGCCTGGCATATTTATTGAGTAGGAGAGCAATAAATGTTAATTTCTACTCAAGTTTTGGTGTCTTAATCTTAAATGGGATTATCTGAGACTCCAAAGCAAGTACATACATCAGAGGGTCTGGCCCAGGTCTGATACTTAATAAATGTATTATCTTAAAATAAAATAAACAACTGAAAACATTTATAGATAAATTCTTATCCAAAGTGGTTTGTACTCAAATTTCATTAATCATTAGAAAATGTTGTCTATGAGTTAATAAATATTACACACACATGAATACACACACGCGTACTCAGAGTTCCAAATGAAATGTAGGTCTTACCTGCAGTTCCAGAGAGTTCCACACTTAAGGTTCGTTCAATTGTCTTGTTCTCAAATGGGGAACCCTTGGGGTCACTGGAAGATATGGCACATTTATAAAAACAAACTGAAATGGAGTTGCTGTAGCCAAATGAATTAGAACCCCCTTCCCTTTCTGAAAATGATTACATTTCTTAATACTTACTTTGGTGACTCTGGGGTCAGAGGGAGAGATAAAGTTGTTGGTTTAGCTAAAGGAAGAAAAAGGAAACTAATTATGAAATATTGAATGAACTTAGATTGATTTTCTTTCTATTACAGTCTGGTTGGAAACTGGAATCTGGAAAACTAAAGGAAGGAAATCCCTGCATTCTGGATCCAAGTCAGACAAGAGTCCATTATGCTAAAATGAATTCCAAACAACATTTGCGTCAGTAAACTATCATTCAAAAACACATACAAAAACAAAATTTCCCCTAAAATATGGCATCCCTATTAAGGGTACAAAATTTGCATCCCACCATCAGAGAGAAATAATGTTTTCTATGTTAATTTGGAATACAGTACACGGTTTGTTTCGACAAGAAAACAGCAGAGTAACTACAAGATGACAGAACGTTATGAATATTCAGCTGATTTTTCTCCTAAAATGTATATTTTATATCTATCCCTGAGAATAGGTTATATCTATGAGGCCAAAGCTCAAGCAATAACCATTTCATTCACTGAAAATTAATTTGTGAGATTATGGCAAATTGTGCACATGGATCCAGATGGTTTAAAAAGGGTTCAGATCCCCAAATCTCACAGACTAATAAAGTGAGATGCCATGTAAACCAGTTGAGAGCCCCATCAGCTTGCAAACAGGATTCATCTACTCCCTTTTATACTTCCTAAATCTTACCTCCCACAGGAGGCATTTCCCAATTACAAAGGTGGAGTAAGAATCTTCTTCTCACTCCAAAATTACAATTGCTTATTCTTGGAAGTCCTATATTTTGAACAGAAGGAGGAGAAAACATGATGATAAATGTACTTGGGAAATACATCCACATATTGTGTATGTATATGGCATTCAATAAAAACGTATTTATGTGTATGTAGTTTTATGCCAATTTTTCTCATTAAGATAACCACTTTCAAAAAGTCAGGTGGTAATTGCTTATGTCATGAAAATCATAGTCTTTGAAACTGAAAGACCTTTAGAATAAAATTTCTTATTTTAGGGATGAAAAACTTGAGACCTAAAGATGTTAAATGATATTCCAGAATCAGAAAACTAGTTGCTGGCAGAGTTGGCCCAGAATAGGTTTCCTTTCTCTTATTATCAAAAGGAATTGCATTCAATAGATTTTAAAGTAAATTAATCAACCCCAGTAATTAAGGTCTTTTGAAATGTGAAAATATTATTTATATCCAATTTAGCCTGAAATTAGGTACTTTACTAGGATAAATAGTATTTACATATTTAATTTGTAGGTTTAGATTTAGTTTTTAAACAACTGAACAGTTTATCATCTATCCAATGTGCATCCAGAAATATGAAGCTCACGCTGTCTTCTACAAATTAGGTACATTGATTGATTTTTTTATTTATACAGATAAATGAACTATGAACTGTTTTTTTAATTTTTTTAACATGGCTGCTATAATAAGTCTTTTTGAAAGAATACACTTATGAAGGAACTTTATCAATTTTTATGGAGTTCCAATAGTAATTACATAATGCAACAGGTTTTATAAAAAATAGCAGATATTAACTATGTGCTATGTCATTCAATAAATTTACATTGAAAAATCAGCCACTTCTCAAGGAGTAGTATCTGAAATGCTATCTGAAATAATCTTAGAAGACTCCCTAAATTCTGGTAGTTGGGTACAGGTAAGGCCAAGGACAAAAGAAGGAAAATAGGTGGTGATCACATTTAATGAGACCAAAGGCAAGGAGGAAATAAGAAGCACAGAAAAAGCCCGGCCCCAAACCACTTGCAGGATCTAATCTCTGAATAAGCCTTTGCTCAGAAAAGCTGCCCTTAAAGAGAATTGAGTTGGTTTACTGAAAATTTAATCCACACTCTTCCAATGGCTACTAAACAGGAGACTCTAGGACCTAGGAATGCTTCTTTTCTATTCATATGATGCTATATTTAATGAAAGAGAAATTAATAAATGGACACCAACATGCACCAAAGGTCAGGTCATTATCCTAAGGAGCCCCCCAAAAGAGCCTGATACCCACAATGTCACAGAAACACATGAACCTCAGGGAGAAAAATTACAATCTATTAAGAAAGCAGCCTCAGTAGATCTTCTTAATTACGGTCTCTTATTATTCATGTATTATTTTACTCTTAAATTTTGAATAATAAATAATCCCCGAAGATGAACTTTATTTCCTGTTGTTTATTATCAGCCAGCTAGGTTGATTTAATTATTTGTTTATTTTTGGCCTATAATAACTACAGGAATTGGTTTTTGGGTTTGTTTGTTTTGGTTAACAGGCTTTTTTTCTGAAATAAGGTTTTATTTCTTGTCACCAACATGCATTTCTTAAAGGCCCACATATATAGCAGGTCTTACCTAAAGAATATGTCCTTAACAGGCCAATTTAGCTCCTCACTGCTAAAGATTATAAAAGTTTATAGTAATACTTAGTGGTAAGTGAAATTAAAATGCTCCAAATCCAAAGAACCAAGTAAAACTTAAAAAACAATAAAAAATAAAGTGGGGTCCATACAGGGGAGGGAAGACCACAAGGGACCACGGTGATGGATCATGGGTGATGGGGGGGAAGAAACACAGGGACGACACCTTCGGGGAGAAGTCAGATACTGTCCGCAAACTGACAGTGATGTGAGAAAATAAATAACTGTAATACATAAAAAAAATCTAGGTCCTCCCCGGTGGTGCAACGGGTTAAGTCTCAGCCTATGAAGCTATCGCAGTCACTGCAGCACGAGTTCAATCCCCAGCCAGGGAGCATCCCACATGGCACAGCAGACCTCTCCTGCTCCCCTCAGCAGTGTACTTCAGTAGATTATGAGAATGGTCCAAAAAGACTAAAATATAGTGTTGGCAAAGATTTGGAAGAAGAGAAACCCTCATATATTGTTGGTGGAATGTAGACTAGTCTAACCCCTATGGAAAACAGTATGGAGGTTTTTCAAAATATCAAAAATAGACCTTCTGTAGCTTTCATTCATTCTACTCCTAAGTTTCTACGAGAATATACAAAAGCACCAATACAAAGAGTTAACATGCACTCCTATGTTCACTAGAGCACTATTTACAACAAAGTGAGGGAACCACCTAATACCTACAGCCAGATGAAGACCAGGAAGATGTTGTGGACACACACAATGGAACACTACTCAGCTGTAAAAGAAGATAAACTCTTGCCATTTGCCAACAACATGGATGGAATTGGGGAGCGGGGCCAGTGGGGTGGAGAATGATTAGCAAAGTCAGCCAGAAAGAGAAATACCAGATGGTTTCACTTAAAAGGGGAATGCAGAGAAACCAAACAAAGGGTCAGATAAAATCACATCAATAATAAAGCCTAGAAATCTGACTGCAGAGGTGAGGCTACCAGAGGGGAGGAGGAAGGTGGAGCCCAGAACGGGAAGGAAGCACCAGGGACGACAGTGGCAGACCATGGGTGTGTGGTGAGTGTGGTGTGTAACGTACACCTGAAGGATGTGACCCTGTATCTCTAACACATAGACAATGTTGTAACCAAATGTTACCTCAAAAAGAAAATTAAGTGTCTAATCCAAGTGTCTGAATAAAGAAGATAAAATTGAAAAAGTACTAAAAGCACAACAACAGCATAACTGAATGATGTCAGCCTGGTTCAAGTCAAAGTTAGGGGCTTCCTACCACACTGAAGTATGAAGGGGAAATTGGGGAAACGAGAGGAAAAAAAAAGATGGATGTTTATAATTGGTAATTTAATATTTGCCTATTTCCACTGGATAGAATGTTAGAAGCTGAACTATTGCAAAGCAACAATTTTCAACAAGCTCTTTGGGGCAAGCAAGACTAGAGGGAAGGATCCAAACACCAAAAATATTGTATATCAACCAGAGGTTTCCCAGAATCTACTTGACCTACATCAGAAGTACCAGACTTTTAGTAACATAAGGGAATAAATAAAAATCAATTCAGATGTTTAATTTAACTTAGGCAATCTTTTTTTTTTAATAGAAAGAATTTTTTTTTTTAATTTCAGGAATTTCCAAAGCCTTATTTATAAAAGATTTCTGCAGCATAAGATGTGGTCTCAAAATAAATGCACCTAATAATCAAGAGAGGCTGCATAAATACTATGAAGGTATACACAGCAAATCAACAATGCCTCATTTTTTCCATTTCAGGTGTGGAAAAATTAAAAGCTTTTTCATGAACTGGCTAGTCAGGCTTGCTGCAACTTCAGTTATCTCAGCTCTTTAAATCCATAGTTTCTCACCTGCTGTTGCTTTTTCCCTTGTCCCCAGCTCCCTTCTCCCTGCCCAGCAAACATTTCAGGGGCCTTCTGGTGATAGTGAATTGGGCTGCGGATGAGCTGAACAAGATCTAGCTGACCTGTGTTCAAGAAGGACTCTCACATCTAGTCTAAAGTGCTCAATTCTTCCTGCAGACCTCGCTGCCTCAGAAGCTGGCTCAGCATCTCAGCCCAGTGTGTGTTCGTGTCCCCACCTACCTTGTAAATGTTGCGACTGCGATTGTGTGTGGGACTTCTTTTTGGAAGTGCTTTTGTCTCTGCTGCTGTTCCTGTTCTCTGTGGGTTTGGTGTGAGGAGGGTCATCGTTTGTGGTCAGATACTTGAGAAGCTCTGAGCAGGGACGTCTTTGTGGCTTTTGCGGTTGACAAATGCTCTTCGCTTTATTGCTCCATGAATTCTCGGTCTTAAAAACAAGGCATAAAGAAAGCTAAAATTAGTGAACTGAACCTTATCAGAATGGATATAGGTTTTCTGAAGAGATGAGATTTTCAATGAAGTGTTCAGTCTAAGTGTACTAGATCTATGAGCTGTGAATAATTGTTTGCAGAACAAGGAAAGAAAATTACATTTAAAATTCCTAAATGACATTTATGCAGCTTTTTATTTCATTTCTCCTACATTTCAATGTTCCTACTCAGCAACATGTAACTAACAAGACCCTACAGCGCCTTTACTGTGAATAAAAAAAAAAATAAGCTGGTTTAAACCTTAATTTGCCACTGATTGCTGGAGCCCAGTATTCGCAATTCTCTTAAGTACCCCTTAACGCTCCGTTTTCACTCACAGTGAATGGCAAGACAAACATTGTTTAATACAGCCCGCTAACCGAATTATGTCATTGCCAGCCTTTCATCCAATTAATGGCAGAGATAGATCTTTTGCGGTGAATCCAGAGCAATCTTTCTCAGGTTAGACAGTTGGCAGAATGGCAATCCTGCATCTTAAAGTCACTCGTAGATACTATTAGCCTATCAACAAATTTTATTGTAACTCACACGGCTGCATGTATTATAAAAGTGGGCAAGGAGTAGCAGAAGGTAAAACTTCCCTTCCAATTACACAAAGACAAAGAATAAATCAACTCTTCCTCGTTTAAAGTAACCACGGTCCTACTTCTGGAAACTCATTTCATAATCTGTTTCAGCGTTCTGAAGCAAAGGCAGGATCCCAGGTGAATTAATCCATGTAAACCTATCATTTGTTTTGCAGCTTCAAGCAAAACCCTTTGTTCCTTTCCCTCCTGTATTAAAAAGTGGACATTTGTACCTTAACAACTGCAGGGTTTGTTCTGATCCTGTGGTTATGGTTTGCATGGTTCTGGGTGCTGAGACCACTGCACTCATTGTAACTTAGCTGAGTGTTGGCTGGTGCCAGTAACAGCTTCTTAAGCTAGAAACGTATCAGAGAAGGGGAAAGCAAGAAAAGTTATGTGTCTTTTAAGCATTCAAATAAGTTACTGAAATTTTAAACTTTAATTAATTATAGCTATAGAATTAATTCTATCACTCTTTAATTATACTACATCTTAGCATAATTGTGCTAAAAGAAATGTATTTTTTTAAAGTAAGAAAAAATTTGGCATCATACTGCCAACTAAGAACGTTTCTTACAATCAAGAATTAGTATTGTCTACCTTACGTTTCCTTTTTGATAGAAGGATCATTGGAAAGAGATTTATAAATAACTAGTAGATGAGAGAAACTGCCTTGCTCAATGAGAACTTGGGAGTGGAGTGAGGGGTGTGTACATTTCCCCAATAATCCAAATGAATCAAGTGGCAATAAATGAAAGATTCTTTTATGCTTCAAGTATGTTTCACAATCAATTATGACAATTTACTGATTCAAAGAATATTTGGGGGAAGAGTGCCTATTATTACTAAAAGGGATTCGTAATAGATGAAATCGGAAAGGGTGAGTTCTGTTCCTGTCAACTATTTACTGTCTCTTGGGCTCTGTTTCTTCATTTGACTTGAGGCCTTCTAGGACCTCCCCGCTGCAACACACAGTATGACTGAGTCCACAACCACTCCCGCTGGAGTCCATTAGGTGATGAAAACCATCTGGCATCAATTTAAAGAAAACAGGGAATAAGATAGCAAAACCAATGGCACCAACACAGAGAGGAATCAGAAAATACTAAGTAACAATTATTGATGACATTGCATTCTGTAGACCAGAAATCTCAAAATGCAAAGGAATATAAGTGGGATCCCCACGTTTTCATGGAGTGCCTTTACCATTTAAAAACCCAGAGATGGAGAAAGAATCAACCCGTAAGGGACACGGCCATGAGTGAGCCACTTCATAATTTACATCGTGTGCTTTTACATGAGATTATGGCAAGTGACAAATGGCTGCGTACATGGGAAGGGAAGCTGTGTATTAGAACTAATAAAATTCTTGTCAAGCACTGCATAGAAAGGAAAATCCACTCTCCACTGCCAACAAATTCACTCTTCATTGCCTTCCATAAATTTATGCAACTTGGGTTGCAAATTTGTTATTATTTCTCAATCTTTAAAAAAATAATGGATCTAAAAACTTAAAATATCATATACCCACTGACTTACCTATATTTCTAGAGACACCTGTATAAAAATAAAAACTATAAGCAGTTCTCTTAGCACTGAGCAAAATACTATTCTCATAACGTGAGGACCAAAGCTTAAAATGTTAATTACTAATGCATTTATCATGAAAAAGACTAAATCTCTAACCATAAGAAATAGCTTAATATATTAGGACATTTCCAAATAATCAAATACTATGCAACCATTAAAATTATGCATATATTTTTAAATTCACCAACATGTTAATGATATATTCAAAACAAGAGGTAATATCAATCATTGTTAGATTAGAGGTTACTTGAAATTACAGGTGAGTGCATCAACTGTCCTTTACGGTTATTACATTTTCCAAGTTTCTACTTTGAACATACATACATACTACCAAGAAATAAAAATACACACACAAACATAAACTAGAAAATAGATATTTTTGAAAACACCTGTAGTGGAATCACATGAAAACAGCATTATCAATATTTTGAGACAATCACAAAATTCTGCAACTCTGAGTGTGCCTGGGGATTATTTTAGCATCAGTCTAAATTAAACATCCAAACCTTATCGTCACTACATCATACCCATGTAGTGGGTAGCCAGAGGCAACTCCAATTCCTGCTAAACAGTAGGAAGGGTTCTTACTAGAGACGGCTCTTCTGCCTCCTGAGGCGGAGGGGTGCCCTCAGGCATGGAGGAAGGACTAGCCTCATTCCCCGCGGTCACATCTCCATCTGTCAGCGCATCAAATGAGGGCAATCCGTCTTCATCCACAGGGAGACTGTCCAGTGTCTCTGTGAGGACTGCTAGCAAGTTCGCCTCGTTCTCTTCATCTATCTTCTGCCAAAACAGAAGACATGAGAGAGTTGACATTGGGAGTGGGACAGGCTACTTATTCATCAGCATAAACTGACCTTGTTTCACAAAATGAGTAAACAGTGTATGAAATTTTGAAAGGTCGTGCCAGAATTCCAAAGTTACATGTTATTCAAACTCCAAATTCTCTTTTAGTCTCAATCACAAAATTCATACCTCTACTGTTCCTATCTCTGCCGAGCTATCCAATCGAACGATGTATTATGTCCGTGCTTAATACTGTATATTATCTGCCTTGTTCACAGTCATTTTTCACATGTTTTGTCTTGTTTCCCTAACAGATTTAGAGAATCTTGGGGTTTGAGAGAATGTTAACCATCATCTATTTAATCTTCAAATCTAGTATTTCAATCTCTTGTACAGCACACCCACGAAAAGTTTAGAGAACCCTCTTCCTGAATACCGCCAGAAGTGGAAACTCTACCAAGAGAAATTATACAACTTCCTGGTTTCAATTATAATCCCATCACTGAATATGCCACTGTCATTTATTTCTCTCCCAGACATCTCTCCCAACTTCAGTCATAAATCTACATCTGCCTATTAGACATTTCCACCTGACAAGAGGCTTTTCACCACAAAACTACTATTTCTCTTGACTTTCTGAGTTTGGGTCACTGTTCTTTAGACCTAAACTCTGGGATTACATTGAGGCCTGTTTATCTGGTTGGTCACTAAGTAGAGTCTTTGGAACATCTCTTAAAACATTTACTTCTTTCCAGCAGCAGTTCTTAGTGCAACAGTATTTCTCATAGAGCTCCTACAAACATATCCCAACTTCTTTTCCCACCTCCACACTTGATTCCACCAGCACACGCATGGAAAGCGCATCTTCAGGTATTCATTCCAGAAACATTTTGAACACCTCTCTATGCCAGGACAAGACTAAGTGTTAGAGATGCAAAGAGAAATAAAACTTTGCCCCTCTGAGAACCCCCAGAGGAAGGAAAGAACAGGCAAGCAATTTATTATAAAGGAGGATGTTTATCTCAGCACTCTGTACAAACACTTTCAAGAGCTCCCAAACTGGAGCTTATTTTGCTCTTTGTTTATAGGGGGATGTGTTATAGTCTCCGGACACAGAGAATATTCCGCGTACCAACGCACAGTGCCAAAGCTAGACACCCAGTGTAGACAGGAGTTTGATTATTTGCTGAATAATTCATTGATCTCCATTTATTGCCTTAGATGTATGTTATGTAGATGACTTTCTTTTTCTTCTGTTCGCACTTCATGTTGTTTGTTCAATTTAACCTGCTTCATACGTCTTTTTTTAAGTTCTGGACGCTATGACATTAACAATATCGGCTAAATTATCCCACACAGATTCTATTACAAAATGCACCTAAGCTGCTGACATCTAATGAAGCCAGCAATGCCCACACTTCCTTCTCTCCAGCACTGAACTCCAGTTAATTGACCTGACAAAATTACAAGAATCACAGAATAAGACAGCTAATCAGAAAATCAAATTGTATTACTAGAGAAATTAAGCAGGCCTTTATCACGTATACATTCTATTTTCACATAAAAATTGTTTTCACTCATTACTGATGAGTCTCCATCTAGGAATAAAACCACAGATTTTGTTCTCTTTTGGATTTGAGAGGCCAAGAAGAGGCATTTGTGCACAGAGCAGACTTTACTCAAAACCTTTTACATTTGCATAACACATCTGCCTAACACCCCTGGACTTGACGCTGCGATTCAAAAGGTTTTGAAAACATAGGTGGGCTAGGCAGAGGGTCCATCTGAATCAGAAGGGGTGAAATGCTAGCTTCAAAATTATACCACTTCTTTCCATAAATTCCGATTCCTGAAAATCCAAATTGCTCAACTCAATTTAAAAAAAAAAAAGCTTATTAAGACTCCCTCCATTTTTGCTCAATTCAATTTTTAAAAAAAGCTTGTTGAGCGTCTCTCTATTCTCAATTCTTCTGGATCTATGTAAACTAAAAAATAAAGATACCACAATCATTTTCCTTTATTTTTGGCCCAGGATCATAATCCTAAGATTCCAGTCCTCCCCTTTTCACTTTAATTTAGATTTCCCCACTTACCAATACCCAAATTTCAGTTATTAAACTGCCCTGAGCAAATTATATTTAAATTAAATAATTATTATTTGAAATCATCTCAAAACCGTGAGGTTTATATTAATATAAGTATCTCCATATTATTTAATAAAAAGAATCTTTGGAATGAGGTCAAGCATACATACACTCCCCACACTCACACACAAACACACACTTTCAGTGAATTGTACAATTTTTCCAGGTACCCTGATTTTCAAAAGGGCTTCTTTCACAGAAGTTCAAAAATAGCTCAAGAAAAGGAGTTAAGAATGTTTACCAATAAATGAGTAATTTTGTTTATCCCGATTTAAATTTTGTGTTTGGCTTTCCAGCCTTACTACCGACCTCTGTTTGCTTTCAATCACATAATACAATAGCGCCTTAGCTCTATCCCTTGTGTAAACAAACTATGATAATTCCAATCAAGTCAAAATGACAAAGAACACGTAAATTAACTAGTTTTCTCCAATTCCTTTAATAAGCCTGTGTGAATGTAAACCAAATACAATGGCAGAAATATTGGAGTCTTATAGTGTCATAATTAATTTACAAGATCTGATTAAACCACCAACTATTTTAATTCTTCTCTCTAGTGGAACCACAATGGGAGGGTGAGGGTTTGTGGGATGATAGATTGGCACTGTGTTTTGGATGTGGTGTGAGTATGTGTGTGTGTGTGTGTGTGTGTGTTTGTGTAAGAGTCAGGATAAGAGGGTACAACAGGCTGGTATTCAACCTGCATGGAAGGAGATCGATAATCGTTATTTATACTTAAGTGTCCATTAGAAATGATCATTTAACCATTTTTTTGATCACTCTGTATCGGTGACTCACAGTGGTGACTACTAGTCACCAAGACTACTAGTTTTAGTGAAGTTCTTGAATTAATAAGCAAGAAAAGAATGTCATGTCAGATTCTCGGTGTTTAATCACAGAAGATCGAGAAGAAAGTTTTCTATTTACCTATAACATTTTTGTATTGATGCTCGAAAGATCTTCCTATAGGTAAAATTGAGTAGATGGTACCCCTTCACCATGGCAATTTCAATTAGTTTAGCACGAGTTTCAACAATCCCATACCCCAGAGAAGGCAATGGATGTGACAAAAAGGACTCTGTTAAACAATTAATGTCACTTTCCATTATTGCTCTGGTCCCAATTTACAGAGCAAATAAATCAAAGTCACCGCAGATGAAGCACACTGGTCTACTAACACATGTCTGTTCACAGGTGACAGGGTATGAAACCACATTAGTCAGTAAAGTGACATTGCAAGATAACCTTCCAAAGACAGGGCTCAGAGACTGTTTTCTAATTATCCTAAATGACGACTTTTTTTCAAAAATATACTTATTAGCTCCACAGATGTTTAAAAAGGGAAAGCAAAGCAGAAAGGTGAGAAAGAGCAGTTCACCATATGGAAAGTGATCTATAGTCACACAGACTGAGCTCTAACTTGCAGCTGGTGGCAGAGGAAGAAGGAAAGGTCGGGCTGGAGAGCTTTCCATAAAGCCCAGAAGCTCTCAAGCAGCATTTTGCAAAGTGGGGTTCAGCCTTGGGCTCTCCTTACACCGTGCATCTGCTGCTATTCTTCCGACCTAAATATTCTTCCGACCTGCGTGACTGTAACACTTCATTCTCTAAGGGCTCTCCTGGAATAAAGAAGGCACATCAACAAAACTCACTCAAGGTGTAAAGAGTACCCAGTGACAGATGATACACACACCTACTGTAACAACCCAAAATTTACAGCACGCAACAATTCCGAAGCAGCGGCACCTGGTTTGTCAAGGACTATGCAGGACAGTCAACAAAATGAGGTCCATCCCTGCTCTTTGGGACTTGCCAGTCTTTCTAGCCTCTGGGACCTGCACTGATTGTAGTAGCATTCCAAAAGTTACTCTTGAAAGAACGTAGATTCTGCTCCTTCAGGAGCCCAGAGTCACCTCAAGATGGACATCTGTGTCCAATATTATAATAACGGAGCCATCTTTCTATGTGAGCAAACTGGCAAAAGGATCTTCCAACTGGTTACCAATGGTGGGGCAGACAGCACATTCAACTCATCCAAATGCACACCAGGAGTGAAGAAATCCACTAAATTAAGGAGGAGATGAGAGACCCTGATATGCTAATGATACCTGAAGGAAGAAAACCAGTGAAAACGGCATGTGGTATCCCCAAGAGTTTTAAATGCAGCTATTATGGAAGGACCATGCACTGCTTATGATAGTAATTTTTTCCACATCTTGTAGAATTGCAATTACACTCTGCGTCCCCAGATTCTCACACTTGCTTGATCTCTGTTTGATAAAAATAGTTTAATAGCCATTTAATCACAGCTTCATTATCTTAGCTCTCTTAATGCGAATTAGGCCAGGAGAATTCTTGCTTCCTCATTATTCAAATCATCAATAAGAAGGAAACAGTGGGGTCTTCTTATCACTCATTAATCAGTTTCAGTATCTTAGGTACTGTTTACACAGAGATCAATCTGTGTGAGAGGTCACTTAACCTCACTCTCTATTTTTTTTTCCTATATAAGATTTCAGGTTATTATCTAATTCCTAGTACAGATTTTTTTCTGCATTCATGATTAATAGGGAAAAAAAAAAACGTTGATAAAGTCCTGAGAATTCTTCGGAAAGGCATTCAATAAACATTTCCAAAGTATCTGCCCATCATCTTGATTAACCATATTTGAATTGCATTCTTTGAGCACAATCTACCTCAGACACTCTCAGCCCTGGGCCAGCTTCCCCCCAAATACCCAGCATGCCTTGGGTTTCCTCCTTGCCCCCATCCTGCTGATTTGGAAGCAGCTAATGAAGACAAAATTAACTCCTACTTTAAGTGAGGCCTAATTAGGAAGTGAAATCTGCTAGAGTAACATCTGGTAATGTATTCTGAAGCCAAATATAAATGACATTTTTGGATTATCCACTATTTTGGATTATTTGTTCCACTAGCCCCTACAAGCAGTTGAAATAAATAAAAGAGAAAGCAATTTTTGCAGTATATTCAGTGGTTCAAATAAGGAATATAGTTGATCAGAGGTGTCCCTTTCCTGAATCTCCATACATAAAGTCTCTCAGTTTCATGTGCAAAAAGGCAAAAATTGATTGTATGTGTGAACATTGGTTTTGATGTTTATGTTTGATTCGATATTTGCAAGAAGCTGAATCCAAAGTAAAGAAAGAATCTTTTTCTTAAATGAAGTAAAAAAATGATGATTTGGATTCGGCCATTGAATTTGAATTTGTATCTGTCCACTGTGCATAGTCTGAGCCTTTGCTGAAGAACAAATATTTTGAATACCCACTTTCAAACAACTTTCTCCTCTCTTCTCTGTCTCTCTCTGTCTCTGTCTCTCCTTCCCTTTGGATTCACCACCGTATACTGTGGGTTCTCTTCCTTTTCTTACACCCAGGCCCGGGTACCAACAACATGGCTGCCCACCTTCTCATACCCCACCAGCAGAAAATGAGCAGAGTTCCCACCTGGTACTTCTTTAGGTTACAAACTCCTGCCCTGTTCAATAGGAAGAGTCCCCAAAATAACCCACTAACTTTTTGTTTAACCTATGGAACAAAGAGCTTTGAAAAGGGATGAGAACTTGAAGGTAGAAAAAAAATGACAAAAACACTCAAGACTATAGGTGCAACCAGAAACTAATCAAGACCCTAAAGACCACCTTACATTAAATCATGCATTCCTTATTTAAAACAATTTTGCATCTATGCAGTTCTTAAAAATACCCTGGGAGTTAGTCTATTCCCCTAGATCCATGGAGAGATAAGTACTTTATGTGGCAATATATTTGCCTTGTCACACACCAAAGCTGGTGGAATTTAAGGCAATGCTAACACAATGATAAGTAGAAAGAACAGAAGTTTTAATTTTACTATCTGGCTAACTCACCATGGACATATAAGCTACTTAAAATATCATGTGTATAAATGTATCTATATATCTCAAGGCCTCCCAATGCAAACAAGTACATATATTTAAAACAGCATCTACATACACGTATAGCTCAATCTCTTGAGTGAATTCTAACATATTTATTGTAGTTGACTCCATAAGCGTATAATCAGCACATGTGTTCCAGTTATCCACTCCGTGTAAAGCAATAGTCAAAACCGAAAGATATGAAACAATGGTATAAACAAACAAAAAACCCAAAGATAATTCCTGCCAAAATTAAATAAGAATTAAGTGGAAACAAAGGCAACAAGCTGATATAGCTCCTCCTGAGATATGCATTGGCCTGGGATATATGCTCTTGTATAAGGAGGCAAAGTATGTTCATGCATGTACTTAGACTCCATTCTAACTAATAGTTATCTTATGAGTTAATAAGCAGGAACTGAACATATGGAATTTATTCTTCTGAAGAGGTCACATGAGCCAAAATCATAAATACCAAGATTTAAGAGAAAGACCAAAGAATGTGTGTATTTCTTAACATTAAGAGGAAGCTAATTAGTTGTGCCACCAAACCGGTTTAACAGACTGAAAAGAGGTAGCAGGTACTCTGTGTATTCTTAGGTTTAAGCTAAGAGAGCATCTGGGTGCTTTGGAAAGAACACGAGACAGGAGGTCAGAATTGGCCTTGTTCCCCTTCACACCACTAGCTGGTTGTGTGGCCTCAGCTGAAGCCTTGACTCTGGATGCTCGGAATGTTCTTTTAGTTTTTTCATTATATTTGTGTGTGTGTGTGTGTGTGTGTGTGTGTATATTACATCACACAACGTTTGATTTCTCCTTTCAAGTGTAGTCCTTATAAAAGTCCCACCAAAAGTCACCCATGAACATCATCATAGTATGCGGCAGGTTCTTAACTGCCTTCCTTGTTTTCTCCTGAACTTGCCACCTCATTCCTAGAGTCAATCCTCAGTACTGAAGACTTGGTGATTCAGAGTAAACCTCAGTCATCCCTGGCCTCTCTTCTCACCCAGTACTCCATGGCATCCCATGGCTTGAGAAATCAAAGCACCCTAACCTAGGGTGACCATATCATTTACTGTCCATGTAAGAACCCCTTTGTTTGGGTGCTATAAATAATCACCCACCCAGAGTTTAACCCAGACTATCTAGGGTTAATGAGGATATGGTTGGTTCCCCACACCACACCTACCTCATCTGGTCCCATCTATCTGACTGAATCCATCCCTGCCATTCTGACCTCATCTCTAGTCCACAAAAAGGGCAAGCATCCTCCTGGTTGCAGGCCTTGCACCTGCTGTGTCCCCTTCTTTGAAGGCTCTTCCATTTGATGGCCCTATGGCAGCCCACTCTTATCCTCATATACTGAGACATCATCTACTCAGGGAGAACTTTCAGTTACCCCAGACATATTCTACCCACCTTCCTGGTTTCTTTACTTTTTATTGTTGTTGACAACTATTCTTGTGACTTAATATATTTTGTTTTATGATTTACCTGTTCATAGCTTATCTAAAATAGAAAAACTGGGAGGCCTGTGTGGTCACTGTTAAGATGCTAGACACACTGAAGATGCGTAATAAAAATTAAGAAGAATAACAACTAAAAAGTCTAACTGGTCCCAAGAATAGATTATTTTTCATTCTCTTTTGGTTGTTGTTAGTATTGTTTGCCTGTAATTTTCACCCCATCACATTCATTTCCTTAGTCATGCCACACAGTAGCTGACAGAGCAGGCAGGTAGTCAATAGATGCTTAGAGGGAAAGAAGATAAGATGAAAATTGCTAACAGATGGGCTCATTCTACAATTGGCCCCAAAGCACCGAATCTGGAAGAGCCAATGTAGTGTCCGTCCTTTGTCAAGGAAGGGCTTGGGACAGGCCTTGTAAATACAAAGATTAATTCACCCCAACTGTGGTGTTTGGAGGATACTGGAATGCAACTTACTACCTGTCTATGCAAAGCATCAGAGAAAACAATTCAGACAATCTTTCTGGGCTAGAGTGATTTCTTCATCCCAATCTGCATAACATACTCATCTTTAAGCTGGAAATAAACATCATCTTAGCCAGAAGAAATTTTCAAAATATGTTCCCTGGAACTCTGGATGACTGGACAAGGATTGATTATAGATAATATCAGATAGCGTATATGTTATGTATGTATATAATTGAAATTTATATATAGCTTATATATATGCAAATGCATTACATATTTTATATAAAGATTTTTATATAAAGATTTATATATAAATGTATATGTGAATTTTGTGTAATACATATAAATTTCTAAAATTCATATAGAAATTTATATCGTTTATATACTTGATCTCAAGGTCAATATAACTAATTTATTTTTAGCAATGTGTGTGCTCAAATGTCTTATTTGCCTTATCATAAATACATGGAAAGCACCGCTGTATTAATCTGGTAAATTGAATCATTTTGTGTTGGTCTTCAGATTATAGAATATCTTGAGAAGTCAGGGTGAGCAATTTAAAACTAGAGATCATTTAAAAATACTCATTTCTACAAAAGAGAATCTTCTCAATTCTCTTCAGTCTAAACTAAGTGCAAAATAATCAGTTGTGAAGATAGATATAAGATACCCGTCATTACCTTAAACTCCAACTTCCCTTTATTTCTATTCACTCAGTTCCATAAGCATTATGACATAAACGTGTCAATTAAAAAAATACTAAACAGCAGCTGACCTTCCCTGAGTGTTTCCTATGTGCCTGCTGCTGAAGAAACCTTATTTACACGTATGATTTCATTTAAACCACCCATTAGCCCGATCATTTACCCCAAACTCGTGTGGTTAATGAGAGGTAGAGTTGGATATCAAATCATATATAACTGATAAAGCCCTATTCTCACTCCCTTTATTTACGTGTTGTAATTTTATGGAAGAGATTATTAGAACAAAAATGGGAGTGAGCTTGGGCTGTTCTAATCTATATTTGTACTAGAAGATACAAAATGAGTCACAAAAGCATATCAGCTCATTATCAAAAGATAAGAATTAAGGTGGAGAAACACAGCTTCATCCCAGGAAGTAAAGCTGGTCTTCCATGTAGAATGAGGAGGGGGCTTTGAAGTTGCTTCTCACTACTTCTCGCTGGCTAGTGTTACTATGCTGTCTACTTTAGTCCTATTGGGTGTCATTTGCTCTTTTACCAAAATGTTCTTCTCCTTGCCCTTCAGGTTCATATGCTATCCTTGCCTACTTCACATGTTCTCTCTTCAGCAGGAGCATGAGGATGGGGAACAAAGTAGGGAGTGGGCAATGGACTAAGAACAGACTGTGAGGACTTTGCTGGGGCATGATGTGGTGACATTTGAAGAGGTGTGAATCTACACCCCTAAATCATATACAGTGTGATAAACTGACATTTCTGCAATTTAAAAAAATGCAATTTTTAAAAGGGATGAATTGAGATTTGACAATTAAGTCAGATTTAGAACAAAGTTATTTTCTAGACTTGTGCTGTCCAGTTATGTAGCCACTAGCTAAATGTGACTACTCGGCATTGGAAATGTGGCTTCCTTGATTTACCAGTGGAGTCAGTATAAAATTCATTATGAATTGCAAAAATTACTATGAAAATAGAACATAATATACCTCATTAGAAATTTTATATCACTAAATTTTGAAGTGATAACATTTTCAATATGCTAACTTAAATAAAATTCACTATTAACACTGAAAAAAAGTGTTCTTTCTTTAAGAGGGTTTTTCCCCAACAAATCTATTTATGATATCTTCAAGTATCTAGTATTTTATAAGAATATCCTGAACCTTTGGGATAGGAAAACTGAAGACCACTAAATCAAAACTTCTAGATCAGGGTCTCTCAAGTTTGACACTATTGACATCTGAGGCCAGGAAATTCTTTACTATGGGAGTCTGCCCTGAGCATATTAAGATGTTTTACGGCATCTTGATCTCTGCCTACTGGATGCCAGTAGCAACTCCCAGTTAGGACAATCAATACTGTCTATACATTGGCAAAGATCTGGTGAGAGACAAAACCATCCTCCTGGGAGAACCATTGTCCTAAAAGAAAAGACCAGGATTCTGCTCCAGATTGATAATCACCCAAATAATTCCAATAATAATGCACGTTTCGTAAGTTTCTCTTTTATGGCCATTCACTAGTTTGTATAGATCAAATTAGAATTTATGATTCCATGTATGCCAGATTTATCCATACTAATACATATAATTCTGGCACCACCTAATAGCTATTACTAATATATTTTTATTTAATCTATGTGAATTCTTATTCCCAATATCTTACATTAATGTGCCCAGATGTTTTGTAGTCTATGCTTCCTTGTTGATTACAACATATTAGTTTACTCCCTGAATTTCCTTTTGATTAGTCCTATGGCATTTCACTCTTTAGTGCCAATTATTCTTTTACTTCAAAATTTTTGGACCATCATCATTTTCATAAAGTTCAGTTTAGTTCTGTGTTTTATTTGATTACATACACTAAATGCTAAATGACTCTTGAGGATTTATTTCTATATACTTTTATGAAATTTTTAGACATTTCTAGACTGCTTAAGATTTTTTAAAGTTCAAAAGGGCATAACAGCCTTGTAAGATTTTTTATATTTTATGAAAGAATCAGTGAGGCAAAACGTAGACTCTGAAGTTAGACTGCCTGAGTTATAATTCTGAGTTCATCACATACAAGGTATGTGACCTTCAGCAAGTTTCTTACCCTCTCTGTGTCTCAGATTTCATGTCTGAGAAATGTACTATAATAATAAGACTTACATTGTAGGGTTATTTTGAGAATCTTCTGAGCTAATCCACAAATATTGTGCAGAAGAGTGCCAAGTATATAGTAAAGACTTATTTCGCTATTAGTATTATCGTTACTGTCATCTGTACACACTAGATTGAGTCCTGAACAAGTGAGAAAATACAGGTTTGTGGAGGAAAAATTCCTCTAAAAGAGGGAACATTTAAAGTTAGACTTTGATGTCAGGATAGGATATGAACAAACAAAGAGGACGGGAAACATTCTACAAAATTAAACCACACAATAGAGATATTTTAAGCATGATATCAAAATTATTAAATACATGAATGCTCAGAAATCTTTACAATTTGCATAAGGGTCATTGCCTCCCTGCTACTTGTCAAGGTTGATATGTTAGAATGAACAGGAATGGTTTCACAAATCACTGCTCTGTGTGTCTATAGCAGGGGGTGATCACTTAAGGCATATGATGACTCCCCCAAAACTTAACTACTAATAGCCTGATGTTGATCTGAAACCTTATCAATAAGTCAAATAATACATATTTTTATGTTACATGCATTGTAAATCTCATTCTTAAAATAAAGTGAGCTAGAGAAAAGAAATTGTTATTAAGAAAATATACATTTCCAGTCCTATACTATATTTATTGATCCCATATTTATGTCCTCTACTCATAAGACATCACCAAGATCTACATCATCATTGCCTTATATGCTATAAGACATGTAGCATATAAGAGATATTATGTATGTTTTTAATACTAGATACAAAAAATGAAATGATAATGTGGAAAAGAAATTCATAACTATTTATGGATGGAATGATTCATACATTAATAATATAGAGAAAAAAATCCCTATATAAGTGTACCTGTATAGTTTATTTTATTTTTTTGTATTTTTTTATTGTTATTTATGTCTTTTACATTTTGTATTCCCCTTGAGCAACCCACCACCAATTCACCCGTGATCCATCTCCATGGTCCCCAAATCTGTGTTGTTGTTCAAGAATCCACTCAACTGTGCATGTGTATATGTGTAGATTTCAAAAGATTATACAGAGCATAGATATAGATGGATGGATAGATGAATGGGTGGGTGGGTGGGTGGATGGATGGATGGATGGATGGATAGAGATGGGATATTTGAGTGCAGGTGTGTGTATGACAGTTTGTATTAGGAGTTGCCATTCATAATAAGTAAGAAAGACATGTTCTAAGTAGAGAAAAGAATAAGTGCAAAGGTCTTAAAGTGAGAACTTGCAATGAATAAAATATTGATTATTTCCCATACATTACATACTGGTATAAAAGGGAAGAGGGTGATATTGAAAACATTTAGCAAACATTACATATGAGCACTGCTCAATCAGAACAGCAGCACCAGGACTTCAGAGCAGAGACCTACCATAAATGGCTCATAAAGTTTTATTGTTGCAAATTAGCAGATTATATTAACCCTACTCATAAGCAATGTTGAGAGTGACTCCATAGGAAATAGTTGTAACAATTTCCCATTACAACCAACAAATCTTCTATGGATAGTACATCTTCTGCCCAAAAGAAGTGCTTAGCAGTCACCAATACAGAGGTCAAGGCTATTTGTTCATAAAGACAAAGCACCACAAGATACATGTGCAGACCTGCAGCTGCAGACACTGCCGCTGAATCTTTGTTCCACGTTGAAGGTAGGGATGTCAAGATACCAGCAATGTCGAATGATATGATTACTGTGATATCTCGGTAATAGCATTAAAATGAGTAAATTGTCTTGAGGTGGTTAGAAGCTCTTTAGAGGAAAGGCCGTTCTCTCTATGGGGTCATTTAGGGTGAAAGAAATTGTTGTGTGCTTCCTGGTAATCCCCTATGCATGCCTGGCCCTCCCCCCAAGATAACAGGAGCCATTTAGAACCTGGGTTTGAATCTCAGACTCCTTGAACAACTTTCATTTTCCACCAAAGTGTCCTGCAATGAGTAGTGGGTTGTCAATAAAATAATTGCCAAATAAAGACAATATGATAAGTTTATCTGCACAACGACTTTATATCTAAGTATTCCATGTGGGTTTGGGTTTCCAAAGCATCTAAGTCTGTAATCACCCCAGGATTTAGGGACTGAGCTTCTGTGAATGCCAGAGTGAGTGTCCCCCACCTGCCATGAAGAATCTTTAAATACTTCATACTGAATCAGTTCTAGATGCAGGATCATTCATGATTATCAGTGATTTACATGCATCTGTGGCGAGCAGGCACAGTGGGGTAGCTCGGGACACCCAGGTAGACAAAGTGGCTAATAAGACATTTGTTTTTAAAGCAATCTCGATCACTGGATTTTAGAAAGTATATGTGCCCGTTGCAACATGGAAAATGAGAAGTACAAGCCAAATTGGAAAGAAATTTCAAGCATCACAGAATGAAGACAAAAACCAAGTCATTTATGTGTAAGTCATGATAGGCTTACACAGTGATAGGAGGTAATAACAGAAATACCAAGTGGTCAAAGCTGAAAAGAGTCAATTCATCCAATAGTATAATTAAGGAGGTGAGAAGACTTTTCCCAACACTTTAAACATTTTCTCAAGGTCAATTAATAACAGATCTTAATCTGTATTTAGAATCAGGCTCCTTAGTTTTTCTACCATGATGCTTCCAGAAGAATAAAAGAAAATAGCGAAGAATCTTTCTCTTAGAGCACAGTGTTGTTTAATATATCGTAAGTGTGAATTTCCCGCTGCCGACACTAAAGGATTCCAGACTGTAGTTCAATTCTGTGTCTGTGTTTTTCAATAGACCATAAACTTCTTGGGGATAGAAATTATCATTTCAATGTCAAAAACTGTCAAAACATGTTAAACACTTCATGAGTACCAACTATGTACCAGGGATTCCTGACACTAGGGAAATAGCAATGAAGAAAATAATTAAAAATTCCTGCCCTCAGAGCGCTTTTTCAAGCCAAGGAGATAGGTGGTTAACAAGATAAATTACTATAACCAAAATAAATAACTGCTAGGAATAAATGAATGGATAAAGAACTAAGATCTCTACTTTTATTTAAAGAAAGACAAATATTTTTTAAAACCAGATTTATTTACAAAAGTAGGGCATGCATATTTTTCTTAGAAAAGGGTTCATTCTGGCATAACTTAGAAACACTTAAATCTCCACAACTTAAAAATGTAAATCTGAAGTCAAAATCTTGCCTCAAAGAAAAATTCCCTGCTTTTACATGAAGTGAAAGATGCCTCTAAAGCCAGAAGTCTCAGGCCTAGGAGTTAAGTCTCAGCGCTGTCACCTCTATGACATGAGTTCAATCCCCCGGCCAGGAAGCTAACCCACATATCGCACAGCAGACCTCTTCTGTCTTGCCTGCTGCTCCCCACAACTCTAGCCTACACCCCAGTTCTTCTATACAAAAATAAATGGACATTCGGGCCTCCCTGGTGGTGCAGCGGTTGAGCGCTGCGCTGTGGAGCTATGGCGACGTGAGTTCGGCACCCAGCCGGGGAGACTCCCACATGGCGCGGCAGACCTCTCCTGCCTCGCCCGCTGCTCCCCTCAGCAGTGTATTTCTGATCTGCCTGTTCTGCTCCCCATTCTGTCTCTGGTGAACCCTCTCGCCGCCCCACGCCTCTGGTCTGTACCCCAGCTTGTATGTATAAATAAATAAATCTTTAAAAAAAATAAAATAAATAAATGGACATTCAAAAAATATTAATAAGAAAATAAAGCCAGGAGTCCCAACTTTTGTTATGTATTAAATTCATGTGAGCACTAAACATGTACTTACATGCCCTGCTCCCTCCAAATTAAATCAGTGTATTTGGAAGCAGGAATTAGTATTTTTCAAAGATCCCCTGATAGAATTCTAATGGGAACCAGGACTGAGATTCACTCTTACAAATGATTGAATGGTAGATCCTTTGAGGGAAGGCAGAAATATTTGCAATGACCCATCTCTTGGGCTGGACCACAGAAAGCTCACCCATCCAGTGCCAACTGGACGCCCCGCACTGAGATGCCCTAGAACCCTCACTCATCCCACAGAAACTGGTTGCTTCAGCTTCACCCACCACATGCCCCTTTGCGAACTATATTTGGTATAAAAGAACCTAGACATGACCGTTACGTGTGTCACCTACTTCAGGTGCCCACCCTGCCCTCACACGGGAACTTTCCTGCTTTCCTATCTCTGAGTAAGCTTTCTAAAATTCACTCCTGGCCAGCCGTGTCCTCATTTTTCTTGGCTTGAGACAAGAACTGGGCCAATACCGCACAACAGTATGGTTCTTCGGAGTTGGACCCTCCCTCTGTATGCATCGGCTCATCAGCTAGATCTCTTCAGGGTGTGACAGGGATACGTACAGTCAGCAGACTAACAGCCAGCTACTCTGACTGTGGTCATCGGATTGAATCATCCCAGGTCCAAAAAAAAATCATCGCAGGTCACATTACAGTGAACTTTGATCACAGGCAGGGAAGGGTACAAAAGCTTCATTTCAAAATAAAATGACATCCAGGAGAATCCATGCAGTTACATGTATTACATCCATAAAAAGATGACACAGAGGGACATAAATATTACTAAACCCATCAAGAAAGTTAAGCAAACAGCACGTGGTCAGTCCTTGATTATGCATGTGTATTGGGAAACATGAAAGAGAAACAAACACTAAAATATTACAAGGAAGGGAGATTTTTTTCACCAGAATAGTAGATTTCACTTTGTCTTTTTTTCTAATGTATGTGTAATGACCATGTTTGGATTTATAAAATGTGAAAATAAAAGGATGTGCCGTACATGATAAGAGAGAAAAGAGAAAGGACAAAGTGATTAAAAAATGAATCAAAATTATTCCAGGTCTGCTCAATTTTGGAGCTCTGGCTTAGAATTTGTCTTCCTTGGGCCTTCATCTTCTTATTGTAAAATGGCGTAGTAAAACCTGCCATGGCTTTCCACTACAGTTATGGGGAATAAAAGTAGCATAAAACCCACGTGCTTTGAGGAAGAGTAAAGAAGCATTACATAAAGGTGTGGTATTGAAGACACATACATAAACGTCATTCAAACACTATTTCCCGAATTTGCACTATCTGGATATAATCGAGCACTGAATTTACTCCATCCTTACATCAAGCAGATGATGGCCACCTGCAACAGAACAACGGCAGGACATGTCTGACGCTGACAGAAAGCCAGGGGAGGGGAGGAGGAAGAACGTGTGCCAGCGCCCTGGGTTCACGTGGCCCCAGCTGACACCATCGGTTGTAGACAAACTTTCCAGATCTGTTTGTTGGGATGATGTCAGCCAGCGGCACTCTGTTAAGGGGTGAAAGATCTGACGCTATCAGCTCAGGATGGCCCTGGCGTAGGTACTTCCACCTCTAGGCACACTATGAAAACATCATGCTTTAGCAACTGACAGCGAAGCAGACCTGTGCCATTACAGCGTCAGTGGCTGGTCAATTTGTCCCTGGAAGTACACTCAGTAGTTCAATATTCCTGAAACGGTAACCCCAAGGTCTCTCATTTTGCATCTGTTCTTATTGATATCACGTCCACTGTGACTATTTCCAAAGCAGTAGTCACAAGCCTGTGGGATTTGGTCTTAGAAGAATGGATTCAAGTGCTAATTCTGTCTCATACCATCCTGTGTCCTTGGAGGAGGCATTTGGGCCCTTGACCTCTAGCTCCATCCACTGTATAATAGCTGCTTTGCAGCACTGTGATGGGATTAAATGAGATATCAGGCACAAAGGGCACCGCGAAACACTACGTATTTCCTACTGTTTCTCTAATGTTCCTTTTGAAAACTCATTTTCAAAATATCATCCTATCAATAAAAGAGAAAACTTAAAAGGAAATCTCAAGAAAGCTTATGTACTAAAAACATAATTTATTACCCAAGATGAGCCATTTCACAATCTTTACCCCTGATTAAGTAGCCTTTCTACTTATATAATAAATTGGGTTTAGTAACTGGTAAACCCTTACAGCTATTGCCTTCAATTTCTAAATGAGGACAAAATATCATAAAAAAAAATAAATCAAGTACCACTAAGTCATAGGCTATTGTGTCTAAAGAAGATAAGGGGAAGAAATAATTAATTCATTTTACTTAAAAATAGGACTAGGCAAAATAGAGCTTTCAGTTATTTTACTTAAGTTATTTATAATACATTTTTTTAAAAAGGCAGTCCTCAATATATATCCAACCTGCTTGAAATCCATGGCCATGCTTTACTTCACTTGATTCATTTATTCCTTCATTTATTTATTTGCAGATTTAGAAAATACTTTTTGGATGGCAGGTGTCTCACGGCCCTGAGCACACAGCAGTGGGTCTAAGAGACAGTCCTTGAACTCATGATGTCGACAGTGTCCTAGCTGCCAGCAGTCACTGGTGTTTAGTATGATATAATCATTTAAAAGTTGATGGAAGGAAAAGAGTCTCTAAAAGTGAAACTATGGAGGAAAAGAATAATGAAAGTCAAAGAAAAGGAAATTGGAAGGAGAATAGAAAAATCCATAATTTGATCACTTTTAGTTGGAAATGAAATACTCTTTTCATATTGTACTTTTCATTTTGGCTGTTGGCTTTAGAAAATAATTGCTATTTTTGAAATGTGAATTAAAGTTTTAACCATCACATACAACTCTTCAACTGCTCTTTGTTCTTAAACATTGCCAAGATCTTCTTTGGGAGCTAGAGTTATAAGGAAGCATTAGAGGAGAAACAAGATTTGTCTTTGAGCTTCTGAGACAGTGATCAGAAGAGTATTATTGCCATAAAGGCCAAATAAAATAAAACCACAACCCAGCAGAAAACTAAAAAGTAAACTCCCGTTTGGACAGCAATGATCAATTACTGTAAAATACGAGCATGCAGCCTTCTTGCCAGTTGACAGACTATGGCCTACTTGTTTTTTAATAATTATATCTTTATCTTGAATAAGCATAAGGTTGCTCTAAAATCAAACTCATTTCAAGAAAGGGATAAGGCACGACAACATCTAGACTGACACATTAAAGAGAATATTAGTCCTGCACTGAGTTCTTGCTATACGCTGCAATGTTGCTAAGTACTTTGTAGATGTCATTTCCTATTATCTGCTTAACAACCCTTTGAAGTTACTATTACAGTGCCATTTTACAGACAAGGAGGTTGAGGCTGAAGTAGGTCAAGTTGCCACAGTTACATCACAAACATGTGGCAATCTTAAACTTCTCCAGAACATTTTCCAGTAGCAGAAGTCAACACTCTAGTACCTTCACAGGTGTGAATTTCAACTTGTTAATTTTACTTTCAAGATCTCTTTGGGGAAAAAAACACAGCTCACTGAATATTCTTCCAGAAAAAAAAAAAGTCACAAGTTTCATTGCTTCTAATGAGTTGTTGCAGTTCAGAAGTTTCCATTACATTCTGACAATTAAGTTGCTAATAAACCTAGGAACCACTAATTGACTTATCCATCTCACAAATTCAAGATCCAGCTAGCACCCTAGAACACAATTTCCATCGTTGGGCCCAAAATCATTCACATTTTGCAATCCACTTAGTGATTAGATTTGATTTGGGTAAATTGCATATTGTTCCTGTACTTGACACGAAGTTCTGATTGGGAACACATGCCTGCACGTGCTCACACACATCTTAGTAACAACATGCAGTACTGCTGCCGACTCTATTTAATCAGAACCAATGAAAAGACATTGTTATGCTGAGGCCAATGCAATGGCTGTAGACCCAATATAAAAAATTTATGGTAATTGAAACCACAGAATCTTAGGAAATGCAGTCAATTTCATAGAGTATCAAAAGGTCACTCTATTCAATTTATATTTGAGGCTGAGAACAATATTGAAAAAACACATGAAAGCAAACGATCTTATCAGTTGTCTAGGATTCAACATTTATTGACTATATAAGGTAATTTACTGATTACCAAATAAATGCATTACCTGTGTTGAGCCTTGTATTTGGCTCACCAAGTTCTTGTAAAGAACTTAACACTGTGAAAGCGTTACTAAATATGTCAACATTACCATATTAAGTGCTCTGTTCAAGCTTCAGTAAGAGTGAACTTTTTTTGTTTCATGTTCCACTAGTAACACTAAAGGTTCCCAGAAGTTCTGCTATCTGCTCAAACTTTGGCTGTAGGACTTGTCTTACAGGAGCTATTTAAAAACAATGGCATTAAAATATACTAAGAACTTCTCAAACAATAATGTGCACACAAGTCACCCCACAGGGTTGGTAAAATGCGGATTCTATTCAGGGAGGCTGGCATAGGACTTAAGATTCTGAATCTCCACCAAACTCCCATATTGCTGGTCTGCAAACCATGGAGTAACAAGTCCTTTTCACTTCAGTCCATTTCTGGAGTATTTGTCCCTTCAAGCAGTGCAAAATAGTTCTCTTTAAATACAACAAATCCCCATTAGATAAGGTTGCCATCACATTTTGAATTAAGACTTAGATTTTATAGCACTTCAGTTATTCTTGCTCAGGTTACAAATTAGAGGTCTCCGGGGCAGAACTGGCCCAGATATATATTTTGTTTGCATGTTATGGCCTTTCTCTACAAGAGGATTTTAAAATTACAATTAGTTAATAACATTTACTAAACTGGAGTGATATGAAATTCCTGTTCCTTTTTTTTTCCCCAAAAAGACTTCACATGGGGAGGTCACCTCCAGAACCCCACTCTCTACTCGACCCATTTACCACTGGCACTGCTTTCTGTGTTTACTTTCATTGGATTTCCCATGGGTACTAGAATCACTCTCCTCTGACTTTCCTTTGTATTCTTTTTCCAATTTCTTGCTTTATCATTCTGGGATCTCTACTATAAAATGTTCTTCCCACTCTTTTCCTTATAGAAATTCTGTATGGTTTGAAGATCCAATTCTATTTCTTCTGTGCAGTGCAATATTGCGTAAGCGAATAAACTTAATTCTTTCAAAATGTTTTAGCACATCACATTATTTGTATCTATTGTATAGAGCCTACTTTTTATCATCTAATAAGTACATATATATCAGCCTTTATGTGGTGAAATAGATACATACAAGAAACATGACTTAGGTATGCACGCCCTGTCTTGGGGAGGGGCAGGGATATTTTTACCAGTTACCTCACTTTCAACTTGTTTGTCCTGGCATTTGCAGGTTAAAAGAGTGATCAGAGGAAGCAATTACAAGTAAAATTATTTGCTGATGCTATTCAGGGGCTATCATAGATCTCATTTACTGATTATCCTTTTGCATAAGGAATCGTAAAGATTTTTTTCATTTAAGCATTTTGCAGTTAGGATATTAGTTCCTTTTATATTGGGGGCAAGTTTTAGTTACAGGAAGCAAAGACACAGTCAAAATTTTTAACTATTTAAAAGTCCTTAACTTTATTAAATATAGGTACACAAAGGGGAAAAGTTTTTTGTGGGTATCAGTCTTTAAAACACCTTTCAGAGTGGGGAGAGTGGAAGGCATGTAAGAAAGAAAAGTGGGATAGAAAATTACACTTTAAAGCACTTTATTTTAGGGGCATGATACTTTATGGTCTCTTTACAATGAACCAAAGAATTATTATTTACTAAATAGTTATTTATTAAGAAAGATTTCCTAAATGATCTTGGCTATGTTGCCTCAAACAAAAATGAGACACATTTTGAAGAGGGAAAGTATACCAGATGAACCTCAAATGTGAGGTTCCCATATTCCTGAACTTGGGGAGCACACAGTCACTATGAATAGACCCTGGTGATAATGAGACATTTCTGCAGACAATTCTTATGTTGTACCTGAAATCATCCCAACTTCTTATTTCTCATTCAAACGCCAACCACATTCATAAAGGTAATAACAATGGCCTTATATCTCCTATCCCAAAATATACATTGAAAGTTGATAAAATTATAAAAACATTTGCAAAATTATTTGATACATCACTCTTTTCATATTTTTGGCACCCTTCCACGTCTGAGTCACCTTGCAGTGAAACGTGATCTCTGGGGAAGCCAGACAATGAAGTAGCTTGGGGGACAAGTCTGGAGTGAGACTGTATGAATGTGAACCCCAGTTGGGCCACATGCAAGAACTGGGGGACAGCATGACTCGATTTCCCCAGGACTCAACTCCCCATTCACAGTGCAGACAATCACGAATCATCTGCCTCAAGGTTGTTGGAAAGATGGTATGAATGAAAACATGGCAAGGGCCTCGAATACTGTCAGGCACACAGAGGACATCAATAGGTAGTAACTATTGATAGCTATTTGTGTGAACTTTGACAAGTTTACAATCTAATCGAGAAAGAGACAGATCAATGAAAACTATGACCCATGCAGAAGAGCATGTACGGATGAAAGTGTCAGACAAGGCATTTGGAAGCTGAGGGCGAGTGCTGAGAAAGGGGAATCGTTTTTAGACTTAAATAATATTGCCAGGCATTCAGACAATGCATTCCTTATCAAGTCCAGATTTTCATCATAGCTGTTACTTCGGTCATGGAAATCCCTGTGACATAGCTTAGAGCTCTCCTAACTTTTGGATCTGTTCAGGCACTGAGGTTTCCCTGCTGACCTGGAGAATGAAGCCACGTCATGACCACATCGAGGCTTCACACGAAACTCGCTCATGGGCCTATCGGATTACCAGAAGTACGTACAAGTTTCCGATGCCCTCTCAGCCTTTCTGGCCTGGCAGAGAGGTCACATACTCAAATAATTCCGCACACTTAGCAAAGAAACATGGCCTGAGAGAAGGTCCAAAAATTCTATGAACAAAATTGCTTTGTTCTATAAGGATAAGTTTCATTTTTTCTAAAATCTATTTACTTTTAGTTTTATCCAAATGTAAGATGATTGTTTTAGTATCATTTTATATCATTTTATTCAAATGTAAGATTATAGTTTTATTTGTTTTTATTTTAGTCATGTATTTTGCAATTATAAATCCAATAAAATCAGAAGCATGTATGTAAGTTAGGAATGATCAAAAATCAAACTAAAAAGCCACAATTGGAAAAGGAAAAGATGTTTTCTTTGATATTAATTATATAACATACTCCCAGAAACTTCAGATTAAAAAAAAAAACCAACTTATTGGTATTTACCAACAAAACATAATGGCAAAATGCGTATTTTTGCTATAATTTAAACCCTTTAATTCATTTTCTGAATGTCAAAAGCAAAGACACATTTTAATACTGATTATATGCATTGTACTAAAATGGTTGGCTCAAAGGTGGAGCTTACATTAAAAATATGCATATCCTAAGAGGGAGGAAATGTATCATTTATTTTTGTATTCTGAATATCATGATGCTGGAATACAGCAGACAGTGAATAAAACCCCAGATGGATATATGAAATGAAGAAAAAAGAAGGAAAGAATGGTCTTATTTCAAAATAAAATATTCAAATATTTTACCAGACTAAGTGATGTTCTCACAATCCACTTTTCACTCCTCATTGTCTTACTTAAAACCACCATTTAGCACTCAAGACAGTCTTTCATGTTAGTGACCATTTAAAATGTCCACCTTTACTTCCAAATAGATGGTGTCCTACGACTCAGTAGGCTGGGAGAATATACAAGAATGGTACTGTTAACTAGAAGTTCCTTCAGGACAAGCCAATCCCTACAATGTTTGGTGGTGTGCCAATATCCAGCATTATGCCTTGGCATAATATACTCCAAAATAACTTCAAATTTATTTCACTCCTTATTTATTCAACATATATTTAAGAAGAACTTGCTATATTTTCAGATACTGAGCTAGGTCATGAGAGTGTGTTAGTGAAAATCACAGCTCAGACCTTCAAGCAGCTTCTTCCAATCCAGTGGAAAAGACATCATGCATTAGAAACACACAGGTTGAGGGCCTCCCTGCTGGCGCAACAGGTTAAGCACAGCACTATAGAGCAGTTGGCAGCTGCAGCATGAGTTCATGAGTTCGGTGCCCGACTGGGGAGATTCCCACATGGCACAGCAGACATCTCTCCCATTGGGCGCAGCAAACCTCTCCTACCTCGCCCGCTGCTTCCCTCAGCAGTGTATTTTGGTCGATCAGCCTGTTCTGCTCCCCACTATGTCTCTGGTGAACCCTCTCACCGCCCCACACCTCTGGCCTGCACCCTAGCTTGTATGCAAAAATAAGTAAATCTTTAAAAAAAAAAAAGAAACATAGGTTGAGAAATCAGGGGGAAAGAGCGGGGAGTATATAGCAGGGGACCGTATAGCAGAGGCACTAGAAGTCTTAGGATACCAGAAGGAGATAATCTAGCAGAAGTGATTCCCAAGGAGAAGTCTGGACGATAATAAGGAATTAGGCAAGCAAAGAGATGGTTAAAGAGGCTGTGCTAAGTCTAAACAAAACATTATAACTTAGGCATAGAAAAACCTGTGTCATCAGACCTGGCACATAGAAAACAATAAATTGTCATCAAATATATCAATGATTGTGCAAGAGTAATGTGACAGGAACCATTTGACTTTTAACTGCCACCAGTTTCTACCAACCTGGACCAAACTAAAGTTTGATATTTGGAAATTTGTTGCCATGGTTATAATTTAAATTTAAATCCTCTAACCACAGCCCATGTTTCTCACACAATATGGATCAGAACTTACTGCCTTTCTAGAATGTGCCACTACCACCGTAAAGAAAATCAAATAGCAGTTGTTGAAAATGCCAAATGCTGAACTTTTACAACGAGATTCTGGGTGAGGATTCTCTGTGTCGATATTTTCTATAACATAAGGACACTGCTTCCTGGTTTCCACTTTCCCTGGACTCATTAGTCATCCAAACATCATTGGCTAAATGTGGTTCACTTTAACATACAAAATGCCTTTGCTGTTGGCTCTCCTCAGCCACATCAGAGGGAGTCTGAGCGCACTGAAAGCTTCAGGGCACTATGAGATGTCGCACTGTAGTCGCCTATCTTCCCTCCAAAGGTTACATTTCATGACAAAGATGAAACGTCTTGTCCGTTCTAGGATTGCTTTTGAAAACTATGCACTAATGATAGGCACTCAAGCAAGGAGCTTAGTCATTTCCCTTTGGCCTCTCTCTAGAGCTTCCCAATTTGGTCATTTCTTCAGCAAATATTTCCTAGGTGCATACCATGTGCTGGGAACCATGCTAAGGACAGGGTACAGGGCTGGGTAAAAGGTGGAACTTACCTTGGATGAAAGGTGCGCACTGATGCACACCAGGGAGCCAGGGAGCCTGAGCCCCCCTTTTTCCTCCTCACCCAGGGACTGGCACAGAGCCCAGAGCGGCTGTTGGACGCTCCCTCCCCGGAATTTGAATCTTGCCCAGAATTCTCTTGCACTTTTGTTCCCAAGGACACTTTTGGTTTTACAGAGCTATCCAGGAAGTTCTGGGTATTGAATGTTCCTACAAATTGCCATTTATTGACTACCAATTATGTACAAGCATTGAACTATGCACTCCCCTTACATTATTTCTATATATATTATGTGAAAATTTTTAAAAAATGAAGATACGAGTGTTTCTTGGCAGAGACATATGAAATGAATTCTGAGGGATAGCAAATACATGTAATTGTACAAAGTAACGTAACACATTCCTTCCTTTACCCAGACAGATCTTGCAGATACTGGGCTCTGATGACATTTATCACTGATGCCCCATACATGTTTCTGGAATTGCTGGATCCCATAAAAGGCAAGGAGGGCACCGTGCCAATGAGGTGCACAGCCCACAAGAGTGTTTATGTTGAGCAAATGATGTGAGGGGCAAGGTTTCATAAAATGTACTTAGAGAGCATGTGTATGTGTGTTTTGAAGACAAAAATAAGTAAGATGTCAGCACTTATTTCAATTCATGGAATTTCAGAGGATAACCACTGGGTGGTAGAATTCCCACTGCTTCTTTGGGAGCATGAACCCCATTCCTTTCCTTCAATTCAAATACTTTATGCTGTCAGGCTTTTCCAACCACCTTTAAGACCCTGTAGCTCTCAAATGTTGTTTCTTAAAAGCTCAGTATGCTTGTAACAACATACCATTTCCTTTTACAATTATCCCTTCTCCAGTAGAAACATATTGAGAATCAGAATGTAAAAGCCCCACACTACCCTGTCCACCCAGGGTATAGCTCAGAATCCAGGGGGAACCTATTCAAATTGGGATCAGGACCAGAATCCTCTTGTTCTTTTGTACTCAGGCTTCTAAGTTCAATTGAGGACCCTCTCACAATTCTTGCAGCCACTGATGGTCTGCTCTTCTGAATGCAATGGAGTGGATTTTGGTTAAAGGCTTAGTGAATATTTCATTTACCATCTCTATAGATGTACTTGTGGATGAAAGGAAAATGCCATCAACTCCAGATGTTTATAGACTTTTCTTCACATTGCAATATATATATATATATATTGCATACCCACTGCATTCTAGGCAGTGCATTTTCAAAGCTTTATCTCTTTTAATTATAACAACAATTTTTCATTCCTTTGTTCCTTACTGAAGCCAGTATCTAGAAAGTTTTTTAAATATAATAAGTAATCAATAAATGGTTGTTGAATGAAGGGACAGCCTACAAGGCAGGAACTACTTTACAAAGGAAGAAACGGAGATTCAGATAAGTTAAGTAAACATATTGACGGTCCCACTGCCAGTAAGTGGTGGGGCCAGGATTCCAATCCCAGGCGGCCTCACTTAGGTCCAGCCGCTTACATCTTGCTCCAGGTTCTTCCAATACAGATAAAGAAGAGGGTGGCTGACATCCAGGACGTGAGCAAGACCCTCTGGTCCCCAGCTTCTCCTTTGTAAAGTAGAGATATGACCTTCACTTGGTTTTTGTAGGTTTTCCCTAGTCCCTTTGCACATAAGGAAAATGTCATGTAGAGATAATAAGTTAAAATAGGGACAGTGCTTCATTTTGCCATTGTTAGCTTGTGACCTGGCAAACTTCTTAATTCTGAGACTGAGTTTCACACTGCAAAACATTTTCCCTGTGGTTCTTTTAGGAAGACAGGATGAGTTAGTGAAAGTTCTATGGGCTGATTCTATGAGTTGAAATAGAAATAAAAATTAAGACCTATAAATACATAATCATATAAATATAAATTTCATAAGTTTAAAGTACAAATTTGTATTTACATTGTATAAGATATATTGTAAATACCAATTAAGGTAACATAAATACAGATTTCTATAATATATATAAATATAACTGTAAATATAAATTACGGTGTTATTATAGTAACTTTTAATGCCAGCCCACACCAGTCTACTGGCAAATGAATTCTCTCCTTTATAGATTTCCCAGGGAGCAAGGTTATACTAGGATACTGCTCAAGGATCGTTTCATAAGCCATTCTTCCTTGGGTTGCCTCTGTTAATTAAGAAAGAGTGATATCACTTAAAATACCAGTCCCAAAGTCAGATTGAGACAAGGCTCTTAACTCAGAGATGATGCCAACACAATCAGGACAGAGCCGCTGGTGAGCCATTTCAGATGTGATCTTTGGCTTGTCCAATTAGCTCTACTCTGCCTGCATGCTAAAGTGCAAGAGAGGCACCTGGAGGATCATCCAGCACAGGAAAGAGAAAAGATACACTCAAGGAAGGAGGAAGAAAATTAGGAAACTGCAAGGAGGAACAATAACAAAAATTAAAATATTTTAGTAAAACAAGGGAACAAAGAGTTTCACAATAGCCCAGCCAATGGGAATATTCACATGGCACAAAACAAAATTCCAGAAGAATGGGGACTGAGAAAGTGTTTTTGTATTAGACAACTAAGAAGTTTGATGTGATCAGAGAAAGCATCACTAAAATCAAGGAAGGAGGATTAAACGCAATAATATTATCCTTCATAATCCTGCAGAGAAAATGAGTGAAGCTATGAGTATGAGAGCTAGAGGACAAAAGGAGTGGGGGGCAACAGAAAAAGTCTACAAAATCAAGGAATTCTAGATAGAAAGATCGAGAGATGAGTACAGGAAGAGGTAAGAGCCAGAATCCAAATAGTGGTGCTCGGACAGGGGGCACTGGCAGACCCCTGGCTCACACTGCCTGATAATATTCACCTACCAACCATTCTTAGCCTCCATGGGATGACCAGGCTCCCAGGAAAATCAAATGTCAGGTAATACCGGTTGCATTCTTGGACATTTATCTTTTTCCAATCAGTGGTAGAGCTGTTACCATAATACCCTGATCAATAATTTGCTACCCAAACCAGAACACTATGACCTTTAAATACAACATATTTCAAATGAAGGGGCAGAACACATAACAGTCCCTTCTCAGTGTGCTTTGGTGGGAGTGGTTGTGAGTACTTTCATGTTTAGACAGCAGTAAAGCACTGTTTTGTAAACATAACGAGAAATGCAAAATGGGCACCACTTTATCTTAAACATCAATGCACAAGAACCTGTATTACTCGAAACAAAGAATGAACAAGCTGAAATGGAATCACAGGCCCAACCAAAGATTTTGATACAGTCACCAGACCGGCATGGCAGCTATTCAACAGATCTGGTTACTCAGGTAATTTTCCCAGTTCCCTGAAAATATTTCCAGGATGGTTTAGAGGATCACAAGTTAAATGCCATTAATCCATTCATTCATTAGGCAGGACTTATTATTTTTTGTATACAGATTTTGGAACTAGAAACTGAAGAACTTCTGGGAGAACACAGGAACCAAAAGAAATAAAAACCATCACCCCTACTTGTAAATCAGTTGAGATAATAATGTGCTGTCTTAGGACATGTATTTATTATGCTCCTATTATGTGAAAGGCATTGACAGGAGAAAGAAAAAAAGAAGGCATGGTTTCACTCTTTAACTCAGGAGCAGAGAAGCAAAATATTAAGAAAAACATGCATCATCACAAATGCAAAATGATTTTGGTGCCCACTAAGAGGAGAATGGTTATAGCTAAATGCAATTTTTAAGTAATGGTTTATTTGGGGGAATATGGTTATTTTCAATTACATTTTAAAGAGTTCTATTTCTCACTGAATTTGTCACTCAGGAGATTTACCTCACAGGCATATTCTACTGAATCTAGTTTACAAAATATGCCCAAGAGTTCAACATAAGGCTTTAAAGTCAACTTAGGATGTATTATCGATACTTTGTAATACCTGCCTTCTCAACAAATGCATCAAAAGTCTTATTCAATCAGTCAACACATATCAAGGGTAAACACATGGGAGATGAAGAATTTCACAAACAGTTCTCGGCCTTACAATTTTAATATATGCTTTCAAGAGCAATCCTCTGCAAAGTAAGTGTCTACAGATGCATGGGCAGTAGGGCATGGACTCTGGTCTGTTGACCAGTCTGGCCAGGATAGATTCACACTGATCTCTGCACTAAATAGCCTGAAATCTACTCCAGTAAGATCATGTCTGGGCTCTGCCAGCTGTTTAGGTAGAGATGAAATTAATCAGGGAACACATCCTGAATTTGAGAGGTTTCTATGATTTTAAAATTCAGGAAGATAGAAAACAAGAGGACAGAAATAATTCCAGGCATTTGGAAAAATTGTTAAAGGCTGGGAGTAGGCGGGGATGAGAAGTGTGGTCCCTGCCAATAAAGGTATTAAGTTAAAAATTTTAGTTTCACAGTGAGGCAATCGTAGTTTTGGGGATGCAACCCAATGGTAAGAGAAACAAAAGCAAACAAATGGAACTGCATCACACTAAAAAAATTTTGTGCCACAAAAGAAACCATCACAAAACAAAAAGGCAACCTACACAACCTATGAACTAGGAGAAAATATTTGCACATCACAGATCTGATAAAGGATTAATTTCCAAAATAAGTACTTGTATAATCCAACAACAACAAAAAGCAACCCAATCCAAAAATGGACAAAAGATCTAATTAAACACTTTTCCAAAGAAGACATTCAAGTGGCCTGCAGGCACATGAAACAATGTTCAACATCATTTATTATAAAGAAAATGCAAATCAATACCACTGTGAGTTCTCACCTCATCCCCTGAGAATGTCCCATATTAAAAAGAATGGAGGCAACAAATGTTGGCGAGGGTGTGGAATGGCGAGGGTTGGTGGGAATCCAAGTTAGTGCAGGGAAAATAGTATGGAGATACCTTTAAAAAATAAAAATGGAGGACCCCTCTGGTGGCCCCGGGGTTAAGTGTCAGTGCTATGACCCCATGGTCCACCCCACCACATCTGTCCGAGATTGATCTCTGACCACGGAGCTCCCTCATGGTGCAGCAGATCTTTCCTGCCTTGCCCGCTCTGCTCCCCACTCTGTCTCTGGTAAATCCTCTCACTTCCCCACACCTTGACCTATACCCCATTTCTTCTACATGAAAATAAATAAAAATCTTTAAAAAAAAATAACTAAAATAAAAAACAGGGATCATACTCAGTGAAATAAGGCAGAAAGAAAGAGAAAAATATCGAATGGTTTCACTTATAACAGGACTATAAGGAAACCAAATAGGAGAGAGACAATCAGCGGGGGGGTCGGAGGGGGAGGCAGAGGGAGGGAAGGAAAATCTCACAAAATGGAATAGAAAAGAACACAAGGGACCATGGAGATGGATCACGGGTGAACTGGTGGTGGGCTACCCAAGGGGAATACAAAATGTAAAAGACATAAATAACAATAAAAATATATATTAAAAAAAAAACAGAAATTCCATATAACCCAGCAATAAGTCTAGTTACTTCTTGTAGCATAACCCTGGACAATTACCTATCTAAGCCTCACTTTCTGAACTGTAAATGATGCTGCATCTCCAATCCACCATGGTGACAATGAAAATTCAATGAGGTCATTTATTTTTAATTTATTAACTTCAATTTTGCAATACCCACTTTTACATTAAAACGTTGTTGAAAAATGGTTAACTGCAGTACCTGGTACATAAAAATATTCAAAGTAGTTACTATTATTGGCAAGAAGTCTGGCAAATTGACCTCAGAGCAAAAGTGAAGAATTTCAGATATGTCAGACAATGCGTAATCCTGCTATTCTTCTCCAGTGTGTCCGTCAAGAGTATTTCCTTTAAGACACCCCCCTCATTAATCTTCCTTGACTTCTCCAGAGCACAACTATTAACTAAACTTTGTTCATAGAACTTCCAATGGCGGCCACCCCAGGTGCTTCCAATCTATACACATTACATTCCAGATCCTTTTTCGTTGTTCCTGCCCTAAACCAGATCCTCCATGATTTTCTAATTTTCCTTAACTGATCCCAAGTTCCCAAGTTTTCTAAATTTTCTAGGCTCGAAACTGCAACAATTTTTATACCCTTTTCTCTTTCCACAGCATGGAATCTACCACTGTATATGATAGAGTTTTTTATCGAGTCTTTCTTCAGTCTCCCACATTCATCTTTTTCATCCCTTCTTTTCACTGTCACTATCACCCCCTAATTCAGGCCCTGTAAATTCAAGCTTGAAAAGCACAAAAGTTCCCTCATGGGTCCCTGCTACAATCCTGCCCCATAAACCCACCTTTCCTATTAATGAACCCTCTCTGCTTGTCCTGATTTAACCCTGTTATTCCTCAGGCAAGCACTTAGCAAGCCTGGCCTCAGTTTCTCTACTGGTCATCTAAATTTTTCCCATTTAACATAGTACATTTCTAAGATTTCAGTCTCTTTCATCTAATTTCTTTTCTGCCCAAGTAGATTTGTCCTAATTTTCCAAACATCCTTGGCCTTACCTTATCATTACGATTCTGCTCAGACCATTCTCTCTGGACTAGTCATTAGTGATGTCAATATCTAGCATAAATCCTGGTACACAGTGGGTGATGAATAAGTATGTGTTAAGTAAAAAATGTGATGAAAACTGATGTATGAAATATTCCCCTCCCCTTTCTGCTGATGGCTATCTCTCTCCATCTAGATCTCGTTCAGAAGTTTCTTCCTCTAACCTGGCTTCCCTTCCCCCCATAGATCTTAGGGATCTCTTTCCACTTCTAAAGCTTTTCCAGTAGTTTGCTAATATGCCAATGAGTACATGTTCCATTATGGCAACAATTAGTCTTTAATGGAATCCGAAGGCAGGGACTAGACCGTGGACTCTTGCATGCCACACAGTGCAGGCCTTATCTGAGTGCCCATCTATTATGAAACACTTTCCGGTAGTTTCCATCTTCTCTTAAAGCTTTGTACTCCCAATGGAAGAGAATCCTTACAGTCCACACCCTACTTTTATGTGCATCATACTTTGTGGCAAAGTTCTAGGCACACAACAATGCTAAAAATTAGCTGTTGGTTTTCTAACCAAGAACAGAGTGTGCAAGAATTACGCTCAGGAGTAGCTGGAAACCATACTGAGGAAGGAGGAGAGATGCTGACAAGAAGGTGGTGATCATCTCAGAGCAAGTTAGGGAGGGCTGAAAAAAAACTGATGGAGGAATATGGTGAACATGCCCTTACCTATAAACAAGAAGACAGTCTTTAGCAACAGACTGGACGTGAGAACAAAGGACAGAGATACAGAGGCAGTGACCCCAAGGTGTGTGGTTTGGGGGAAAAACAGCCTCTGGTTTCTGATCCCTGGGAGCACACAAACAAGAAGTTAGGCAACCTCATGTGCACTGTGCTGCAGAGTCAGCCTGTGCTAAAGATTAACAGCCGGTCTTAAAGGCGACTAAAGATTGGGAGCAAACCTGCAACGCAACAAACACTCACTGGCAGCAGTCTCCAACTGCAGGGCATTAAATGGCCAAACCCCACCTGTTCTCAGCAGAAATGGGCACTCTTGATCATTTAACAATGATAGAGCATCTCAATAAAGCAAGGATATCCCTGGGGATGGCAGTGTGACTGGCCGAAGATCCTGAGGCTTCCTGTTAGAAAATACATAGTACCCTACTGATACTATGGAGAAGCAGCGGGAACCAGTAAATTTGAGTTCTGGTTAAATACTAACTCCTAAATTCCTAATCTGTGGGAAGACAGGAACCACGCATAACCAAGGGTAGTGACTGGCACTTAGCAGGAGTCCAACAAAATGTTTCTGAGAAGGCTGGCCTTTGAAGTAGAATCACTGTGTAAGAAAGATAGACCTAGGCATGTCTGGGATAGAGGATCTCTATAAATATCCAAAACTTCCATTGCTGTCATTCTGCAGGCAGGTAGGTATCTTATTTTTGAAATTCATTTCAATGATAATTCTCCTTGAAGACTAAGGTCCAACATTAAATACCTTTTTACTTCTGACCTTACCTGACTCAACACCTTGATAATGAGCTCAGTAAATATCTCACAATTGATTCCTTGACAGGGAGACGCTGTGGCTAAAATTTATCCCCCTTCTTAAACTAACAGACTGGGCTTCATATTTCGGTCAACTGGTCAACCTTGGAACACCTTTCATGATCAACTGTATCTGAAGAACTGAGTCAAAGATAATACATTGTTAATTGTTTCATTCCACTGATGTGATTGTGGGATATAAAATGAGATTGTGGGATGTAAGAAGATAATACATTGTGAAGTGTTTCATTCCACTGGTGTGAGTGTGGGATGTAAAACGAGAGAGTTCATACCTCCAGATACACACACACGCACGCACTCACGCACGCACTCACGCACGCACGCACGCACACACACACACACAGGAGATGGTGAACAATAAAGAACTGATAAAGTTGTTTGTATATACTATATAGAGACAGACAGACAAGAATTGACAGAGCAATAGTCTCACAAAGAGTTGTTAATATGTAAAAAAGAAAGAGCTCAGGAACAGCCAGCCTAGTGTTTTAAAACTGCATTTTCTTTGTTTTCTGTTTTTAAATTACACACTGCAAAGTCACTGAGGAGAAAGCTTTAAGAAAACTTTCATTTGCTATGGTACAGCTCGCCAGTCTTTCTGTGCCTAAAAAAATAAATAAATAAACCCCCTGGAAATGCTTCTTTCTTCTCATAGACATTAATAATGATAGCTTGAACTGTAAAGATTTGGTTTTACTGAAGGTAATGGAGTAATGTTTATTTCCATTAGACTAGGCCTATAAAATCCTCTTTTTATAACCATGAGCCTACAATTTCAAAACAGCAAAGCTTGACATTTTGGTCTCTGACAGGCAACACTTAATATTAGGATGTTTTAAAAATCTATATGAAAAAAAGCTCTTAATACAAGATAGGCCGAACATTTTCCTCTCAAATGGTTTGTTTTAGCTATCTCTCTTCCTCCCGGACGGACGGACTAGGAAAATCAGACAGCTTATTGGCTTAGTTTGTTAGGCCAGGTTAAAGGGATGCAATGCCGAAAGACTCTTAGAGGAGCTTACCCTTGGGCTAAAAATAGCAGGCACTAGAGAATTATCTTAAATACAACCAAACTTGTTCTGTACTGTGAATGCAGATAACTGTAATATGTTTCCATTTTTGGTCATTTTGGGGCTTTTTTTAAGTTTGGTTTGCTGTAGCTGACTATTTAATTCATTTCTGATTCTATTTGTCACATTTGCTCCCGGAGATACAGCCTGGGGTGCTTGACAGAGAAATTCTTCTTATTTAGCTCTACTGCTTTTGTTAAAATCTAATGAGCTGTTGGATGGCTGAGCACACATGGACAGGCCATGTTAGAAGGCAAATTCATTTAGAAATGTCATAAAGAGCCTACTATGTGCATTTTTTGACCATTCTGATTTATTCCTTAAAGGTAAGAAATGCAGTTTATTACATCTTATAAATAGATAAGATGCTGTTTAACTTCCACTGGAATAAAGTCTCACGTGTAAGTAATCTCCAATAGTTATGAATTTTCCCTTCTTCTCAGCCTTTTAGCAGAGATTTTTATTCCTGTGTCTTCATGGAACTTCATTTCTATCTTTACCATGAGTTGACCCCGTGATCTTATAATTAGTTAAGTCTTTTTCATAAGACAACCAAATCCTGTATCTTAAATATTATGTATACAATATATTTTTGCAAAATCAGTATCTAAATTCATGACTGGCACATCGTTGATGCTGTTTAAATAGTTGATAAATGGGTCAGTTTAAGAATGAGTGAAATCAGTTCCTGCCTTAAAGCATCCTACATAATAGTGTACTGAATTATAACACATGAGTCAGTCTCCAGTCCTAGGCGGGAGAAACTGTTCCTTCAGCAAGGACAGCGCACCAAGGCCTTTGCTAAAATAGCAGAGATGACCATGAATCCAATTGCTCTGCAAAACCAATAAGAAATTCAGGTGAAGGGATCCTCTCTTTGCTATTGTGCACCCTGGTTTTCTATGACCATAACTTATCAAAAAAAGTAAAGCCAAAAACATTCACAACTTGTGAAAGGCATACAAGACTCGGCCAACTAGCCATCCTGCCATTTCTTCCTAGCCCCTGTGCTCAATTCTGCCAAGAAATCATACCACTGCTAGACAACTGTGGCACAGCAGATTTGTTCTATCATGAATCACTTTTGCACTAAAGGGAAATTATTTTTATTGCAATTTTAGACAAGAAAACTACAGCAACGACCACAACAAAGTCTCTGAAAACACTGCAAATCTGACTCCATGGAGAGTCAAAACAGACCAGGAATTACGCACCCTGTGGATACACGTTTTCATGAGCTCCCAGGTCTCAGTCAGTTGCTGGTACCAAAGCAGAGTTACTCTGACACTCTAGAGCCCTGTCGAGGTACTTATTCTCAAGCTCGCTGCTGAGCATTAAGAAACTAGTCTACTTCTGGGAGCCTCCCTAATGGCACAAGGGTTTAAGGTCTCACCACTATCAAGCTATCACCAGCCACTGCTGCATGAGTTCAATTTCCAGCCTGGGATAACAGACATAACAGACCACATGGCATAACAGACCTCTCCTATCTTGCCTGCTGCTCCCATCAGCAGTGTATTTCAGTAGATCTGCCTGTTCTGCTCCCCACTCTGTCTCTGGTGAATCCTCTCACCCCCTGCACCTTTAGCCTACATCCCAGCTTTTGTATGCATAAATAAATAAATCTTAAAAGAAAAGAGACGTCCCCACTTCTGTCAGAAGGGTGAATGCTGTATGTCAGTTACACGCAGGGAGTAGCGTCCTGCTGTGTCAACAGACACTGGTGGAACACAATCTCAGGTCCCCCCACCCTCACTGCCATGGCAGACACCCACAGATCTTAATCTGGGCAGCCAGTCCCCTCTGTGAGTTAGAAGAAAAGTTCACAGCTCTGCTGGCAGGCCCAAAACACACTGTAGCCACCGTTGGCTTTGTTTACAAACCTTCTCTTGGAGAATATGCTCTCAGATCTTTGATATGTCTTATTTTTAGCATGATTGGTCTGAATGGCTGGGAAGGTCATTTCATATTTTCTCTCTCTTCCTCTGAATATGGCAGCACCATAGTTATTGCATCCATGAACAGATATCAGAGATAGAGTTCCAGAAATGCATGACTTCAAACTGGACACTGAGAGAGTGGGGAGCCACCAGGTAAAGCATGCTCTTTCCCTCACGTAGCTTAGCACATAGCTTGAGGGACACAGCCAGGGAGACAGCGAGAGCCAAAATCAAGAGCCTTTCACCAGAGGAAGAGTTGCTCTTTCACACATGTGAAAATAAAAACTCACTTGGTGTCCAAAAGGGCCACAAACACTTTCTTAAATTTAGGGACTTAATATTCCTTCAATAAAGCCTCTAGCTGAACACAGACCAAAGCAACCAGCCACCACAACAGCACAGCGTTCAAATACTTTATGGAAATGATGTTCATGGAAAACTTCCTTTGCACGCTCACTCCATAAGACTCAACAGAGGTCAGGTGCCATTTCCTTAACACCAACCACCCACCTTTTTCGAGACCTGCTTCTGCCCTCCATTTGCATTGACGTTCTCCTTCCCTCTGCTTGGCCGCACAGAGGGCACCAAGATGGCAGGTGGCCAGCCTTGCACACCGCCTTGAGTCAGTTCTTGCACTACCAGATGAAAGGTCGGGTGGGAAGCCCACCACTAGCACATTAATCTGGTCACTCTGGGGCCATCCTCTGGCTCAAGAATGGCGCACAGGTGAGTGATGCACAGGGTCACCACCGCCTGGCTGTATTGGGGGCTATTATGACAGTCATAAAGAGAAAAGGAAAAATTGGACAAGGGAAGAAAGACTCCTGAAAGGGACATGAAGAGACACACAAATGTCTTTGTGCAAAGGATAAGCATGAGAAAGTGCCACGGGACCGGGATTGTTCAGGGAAGTCAGGGTGGAGAGCGTGCTTTGAAATTGCCGAACTTGGAATATTCATAAGGGGTCACAGCTTAACCAAAGCTCAGGTCCTTACAGAGAATGCAAGCTGTCCATTCTCTCCCCTCAGGTGAAAGGTGACTGAACTGGGTGAGAAAGTTTGGATAGAGAAGACACAGTTAAAGCATTCCTTGGGTTTCTAGACTGAAGTTCAACCTTAAGGATTCAGACCTGGACCCCCCTGGTGGCGTAGGGGGTTACAGTCTCAGCCTATGAAGCTATACACAGCCACTGCAGCACGAGTTCGATCCCCAGCCAGGGAGATTCCCACATGGCACAGCAGACCTCTCCTGCCTCGCCCGCTGCTCCCCTCAGCAGTGTATTTCTGATCTGCCTGTTCTGCTCCTCACTCTGTCGCTGGTGAATCCTCTCACACCACACACCTCTGAACTACACCCCAGTTCTTGTATGCATAAATAAATAAACCTTTTTAAAAAGGGATTCAGACCTGTACATTATTAGAAATACTTTATCCAAAATCAAGTAGCATTTTTAGTGAGTGCTTCATAAAACCTAAGGTTGGCCATTTATTTAGAAGGACTGCTTAACAAAATGGGGAAAAACAAGCAACTACTCACAGGACTGCCATCACATCCCATGCACTCTAAAATGGACATATGAATGTGAACTGTGCAATGTTGGGGTGCTGGCTTATTTGGGGGGGTGGGTAGAATAAGGATGGAAAGGAACGGAGGTAATTTCATTCTAAAGTAACACAGGGACTGAATTCTTTAAGGAAAATTCTGTTGAGTTGTATTCATCTTGACCCATGGCCCCAAAGCCAAAGAGTTTTACCACTGACAAGAAAAAATAGTCAGATGTCTCTTTATCAAAGGGATTTTTAACAACTGCATGTTTTAAAGGAGAACTTAATCTGACAGAATATACAGTAAAGTTCACATTTCATGGAACATTCTCTTATTTAAGATTTCTACATGAGAAAGACATCCAGGATATCAAGAATCCGTGAAAATGCTCTTGATCTAAAAACATGTATGTGTGTTTGTGTGTATGCCTCATTTATCTCTCATCATCCGGCATTAATCCACACAGGCACTTGTGCAAATGAATCTCGAAGTCGATTCACTTAAACACCAAATTTTTTATTAAAGCATATAATGGAAAAAATTCAAAATCATTTACATATTTCTTCACCTTAATAATTTTGAGAATTAATTTTTGTAACATTGTGTGATAGGACAAAATGAATGTAAGGAGCTATCTGAGACAAATATCCCTGAGAAACACAAGGCTATTTGCCTTGACACTCAATGGTCCAGACAATCCGATTTTGAATGTTTATCTGCTTTCTCTAGTTTTCTGTCTTCTCTCTTTGGGTCCCACTTTCCACTATGATCTCCTTGCCTTTAGCAGTCCATTAACTTCTGAAATCATTTCTTCTAATCTCCCATGTGCTTAGAAAAAAGATAACTACGTTGGTTTAAATTGTAAGTAAAACAAAAGGAAGCGAGTGGTCAGGGAGAGCTGGTAAGGATTTTCCAGGGACAAAATGCATGAAATCTGAGTCTGAGGGTACATTTTTTTCTGAATCTGGTTTGGCTTCTCTGAGACATTTTTTACAGTTGGTGTGTTTCTCAGCTAGGTTTTAGACAATGAATAATACTACGTCAATAATGGCCAGAGAAATGAGGTCTTCTAATATGAATTATAAAAATAACCAAGATGATGCACACACACCTTCTCTTTCAGCCATGAAATATATAAATGGAAAGAAAATGAACCAGCAATTCAAGGGAAAAAAAGTAGCATCCATGTTTTGTTTTCCCAGGTCACAGAAGCAGCCAGGAGGTCACGCAGCCCTTTGGAAGGGTATCGTGCCTTTTGCTGACTCAGAGAAGAAACACATTTGCCATTCAAAGACAAATTAAACGGGGCATATATCGTGCTACGTGGATCATCAAACTTGGGTATCTACCAAACCCAGGCTACTTCCAAACACATCTGAATGCAGAAAATCCTTTGCCTCTGTGTGGACAGAATGCCTTTGTCAAAATTTTCCCTTGGAACAAATATTGCAAAGCAATCCAGACAAGATTTGTCCCGGGAGAAACTGACACAAATTCCTTTTGGGCAGGGGCACCACCTCCACTCCCTTGCTGGGATTATTGGGTGATAGGATTAAAGGAGCCAGAAAGTGACATCGTGACCTAATGTAACTCTGAAATCTGCTGCACAGAATCCAGGAATTGGGCACCGCGGGGAAAAGGAGACACTGATCCTGAGCAGCATCTTTGCTTGGGCACTCACCTAGATCCTCTGCGGTGGGAACAGGAGGTGAACCTGCCCACCAGCTGCACTGCCTCCAAGAAGCAGCCAGCTTGATACGCGCAGCTGGGAGGTAAGGAGGATGTCCCCTCTCAGTCTGTGCTGGCAAAACACCAGAGGATCCTGACATGAGAACATTCTGGACAGAATCTGAGTTGGCAAGCAGCCCTGGACACCCAGGAAAATGTCTGCAGTACAGAAGCTCCAACTTCTCATCTGAGCAAATGGGACGGTGCCGAGGGAAGCTGATGTTCTCAGACCAGGAGCTCACGGAAAAACCAAGGGCATTCCTATAATAGAGGCACCATTTTCCTTGTGTAAGCACCATTCAAAAGAGGAAATAAACTTCTCAGAAAGGAACAGGGAGAAGAGATTTAAGCCGGAGTATGACAGGCTCTCGCTGAAGGAGACTCAGTAGAGGCATCAGGTTTGAGGGGTCCAGAGAGAAGCAAAAGGTGGGGGTAGCATCCTCACTGCACACGCTCCTCACTGCAGGAAAATAGACTGTGTTGTGGGGGACCACTCCACGAGACAGCAAGAAGAGGGCTTCAGGAGACATGTTCAGGATGTTCCATGGAGGCGAAACGCACATCAGTCCTTCCAGCTGGGCAGAGATGTCATTAGCAGAAGGAAGGTCAATATGCCTAAAGTGGTACAAGACTGTTTTCATCCAAAGGAGCCCCGTGGGGGCACAGCTCTCTAGTCACAAGTTCTAGAGAACTTTCTGCTCATTGCCTTGCTCACCTCCCTTAGATTGACTTCCTCTCAGTTTCTCTTAGCAATTCCAATGAGCAAACTGCTCTTTTCTGCAGTCACTAATGTGGGACACCATGGAGCCCAGGGGGGCCGGTTTCACATATTCTGCCCCGCTGCCGGCACGAGTGCCATCTCTACCAGGGCTCTCGGTCCAGAATAGAAGCTCCTGATAGCCAGGAGGAGCCATGCGCGCCAGTAAAATTCCACTTCAAGCGAAGGCACTCTGGAGATAAATGCACCAGTCCAAAGAAAGGCAGACTGTATCAGTCAGTGACGACCGTGACGGGATAACAGGCAGGCGGAGAAAGCCTTGCTTTCCTTCCTCCAGCAGAGAACTTATCTCCCTCCATGGTAAAGACCTGCCTGCATCACTGACCATGAGCTTCACGGAGCCACGGACAGTGTCTACTCTTCCCCCATGTGTGCACAAGGAAGTGCACATGCTAATGGCTGACAATACTTTTTGAAGAATGGGTGATTACATTACTGAAAGAACAGAGAAACTTTTAAAATCCAGAAACATGAGGGGCCTCCCTGGTGGCGCAGCGGTTAGGTGCTGCACTGTGGAGCTGTCGGCAGTGGCGATGCGAGTTTGACGCCCGGCCGGGGAGCTTCCCACATGGCGCAGCAGACCTCTCCTGCCTCGCCCGCTGCTCCCCTCAGCAGTGTGTTTCTGATCTGCCTGTTCTGCTCCCCACTCTGACTCTGGTGAACCCTCTCGCCACCCCACGCCTCTGGCCCGTACCCCAGCTTGTATGTATATATAAAAAAAAAAACTAGCATAGCATGGGCTTCCCTGGTGCCGCAGCAGTTAGTGCTTCCCTGTGGAGCTGTGGGCAGCAGCCAAAGCGAGTTAAATGCCCAGCCGGGGAGATTCCCACATGGCACAGCAGACCTCTCCTGCCTCGCCCGCTGCTCCCCTCAGCAGTGTGTTTCCGTCAATCTGCCTGTTCTGCTCCCCACTCTGTCTCTGGTGAACACTCTCGCCGCCCCGCACCTCTGGCCTGTATCCCAGCTTGTATGCATATATAAATAAATCTTAAAAAAAAAAAAAAAGAAATCCAGAAACATGAAAAGAGGCAAGAGTTGAAATCCACTTGCTTTGGCCCGCATATTGTTTTGCATGTGAGAAAATGTGGCGGGAGGAAACGACCATCATGGATATGAATCCCCCTGAACATTTTCATCTCAAACACAGTCCTCACTTTTTAAAGTCAGCAACTTAACCATTAGATCAGTGGGACAGGACATAGCAGAGAGTGGCCGCAGCATCGCCTGTCTCGGGCCAGTTGAAGGAAGATGGAGAGGAAAAGAGCTAAGAAACTTCCCCAAAGTGAAAAAGTATTGGGTATCAGCTCTTAGTCATGCTTCTGGGGCAGAAATATCAGCCACGGGGGCAAGTGCTCTCTGCCTCGCCCCCCTCGCTCCTGGCAATACATTTTCTTTGTTTGCATTTCTCCATTCAGCAGATTGCAATTTGGGTTGAATCATTTCTTTTCCGCATCTCTCTAAATTCTCAATCTCAGAAAGTTTGACCAAAACATTCTGATTTCATTTTGCCTCTGTGCTCTGGTAATAAATGAAGAGTTAACTGTGTACAAAGACAGCAGGAAAGCTTGCCAGAGTATAGTTAGAGAATTTCATGACAATTAGCACTGATTTGCACGACAAGAATAGAAAAAAAAAAAACCACGCAAAAAATTGCTCTAAAGGAGAACACAAAAGCTACTCACACACAACCCTAAAAAAGCCTGCTAGCTCTGGCCAAAAATGATACCATAGGAAGACAGAAGAAACACACCAGATTAGCCAATTAGCATTCACCCAAGAAAAGCAAGTGCTTTGGAAAGAAGGAAGAGAAGGAACTCATCAACAGTAATATCAACTTCACAATAGCCTTGACTGTTTATCTACCCAAAAGAAGTGCTACCTCCCCACTTTTTTGTGACCCTCTCGACAATTCTGGGGGAAAAAATGTTAGTTCAACATTATCGCCGCCAGAATATGACTCTATTTATGTGACAAGTTGACAACATACAATTTCATGCTTGTTGAACTGATCGGTGTTATATATTCACTGTGAATATTATGAAGCTTCACCATTATAAATATGAAACAGTATACACTTATTCAAAATAACTCCAGCAGTGGCAATTTATAGCTTGGTTGTTTGTGTTCTTATGAGGTCCAAATGCCACCTTAAGAAGCTGCAGCTCACAGAAACAGATGTGCAGTGTGACTGAGACCAAAATGGATTGACGGTGACCTATGTGAAAGCAGGCTATTACATTTTGGTCTGCATGGCAGCTGACACTGGTTTGTATTTAGATATGTGACTGTTGAGAACACTGTGTCCTTAAAGCTCTGTTTAAACACGGGCCAAGACATTTGTCTCCTGGACTAATTATTTTACCACCCTTCTATGGCAAGAATCACTTTTATTCCCCATTAAAAAAAATGTGCACACACACACACACACACACACACACAGAGCACACATTTCCACTATGCTGCACAAAGTTACAGCGAACACTTTAAACCTTGCTCATGGCAGGTGAATGCTGGCACACATTCTGGAATGCCTGCATAACAGGATTGTACCACTTTCTCAATCAGGTGCTGGGAACAGGACAAGGCCACCAAGCATCAAATCAGAAGCTGTCACAAGTTACTGTTTTTGGTCAGGTTTTTTCCTCTTCTTTCCCTCGCCCTCCCCCCCCCCACCTTTCTTTCTCTTAGCAAGCTTCAACCAATTTGCAAGTGTTCACTTCCACAAGGACAAATTTGGAAGAGTGAAGAACAACACAATTTATCCAAATGTGGAAGGAAATGAAGGAACCAGGCGCCTTGCTAAAGCTAGATATCAAAAATTTGCATAAGTAGTTTCCCCACAACAGAGGTGCTATTCGGAACAAAATAAATTGCTTGTATTGTAAGCAAGGGCACCAGACTTTACCAAGTTTCTGGTCGCCTTCCTGCTCAGACATTTCTTAAGTATGCCCAGATATTCCTTCTAAGAAGCTCAAGTCAGGTGCCTTCTGTGGGTAGAGCTAAAAGACAATTGCTTATTTATTGTTTAATTTAGTGACCTCAAAGGGTTATTGCTTATGCAGAAGTTTTCCATGTCTTTATTTGGCTATAAAGAAAAATAAATACAAGACATTGGAAATATGAATTACACTATTGTGGGATTTTCTAGTCATACTTTTGTTTCCTCTTTGTTTGTGCATTTGTTCAATATGAGGTAACACCCCAGCTCTTGGTTTGATCTCTAGCAAAGACTCAGTGATCAGAATCCTGAATCTCTTTGGAAACATTTTCATTCTAGTGTTTCGGAACTTGCCCGTTCTCCCAAAGTTTGCTATCCAAAATCTGCATCTCTTTCTACTTTTCCTGCCGGAGTAAAGTGAAGGTGTTGTCGGTCTGTCTAGTAAATTCAGCCCACAAGATAACATAATCACATACATTCATTTCTCCGGGACCTTGGTGGTTCTTATCTCTTTGCTTTTATGATCTCTTATGAACAGCCAGGAATAGCAATTTGCAGGCTGTTTGTAAAGCCATCTTAGTCTGAGCCTCGCCTTCTCCTCTTTTATCACACGGTGATATTCTACAGCTAAATCCCATTTGCCACAGCAAAATTTGCTCTGAGCTCCATTTCAGAATAATGTAAGTATTCTCCGTGTGTATGGTACATATCAAACATGTAATAGGGGGCAATTATCATTTCAATGAGCTGATTATTAATAGAAGACGGTGTGTGTGCTTTGCCCAGATGCTCCGATAGGACACTGTACACTGAGGCCTGAGGCTATTCTGTTCTCTGGCATCAGCGCCAGCCGGTTGGCGGCTCCCCTGCCATCCTCAAAGTCCTCGCTCTTTTGCGTGCTCTACTCAACTTTATTTTACCATGATATCACCTAGAACATTAAACACAATGCTCCAGTTCTGTGTTAAATCACAATTGTTTCCTATTAAGTGTTCCAAGCTACCCATTTTTATTAACAGTTACTTTATTAAATCCTTAATAACATAGATAGAATAGTTAGTTAATTTGTGTGTTGAGCCATGGATGTTAATTTGTAAACATAATAACATACTGCAATCATTTGCATAATAGCATTTTAATCTTTTTAGTAAAAGCTGTAATTCCCTACAAAGTACACTGCAGTAGAAACTAAGTGACTATTGGTAATAATACAAAAGGCCTTAAAATTCTGATCCTATTATAGTGTTGGAACATACCCAAACTGCTCCCATAATCTCTGAAATGTTACTGTTCTCTGATTTAGGTGTCTGTGTCAAGAATAAAAATGAAGTATAACTGGTAGCAGTAGACTATTTCCTAAATGTAATTTAGTATTCACCAAGCACCAGCACTTTGCAAATAGCTCTGAGGTTTTCCTTCAAAGTTCAGAGAGAGCTCCAACTATGCATATTGTGTGAGGAACACCAAGAAACTTACTCTCCGCTCGATCGTGCTGAAGCAGGGCTCTGATAAATCGTGCTGATGTGGCAGCAGGAAGGGCATCGACCACCTGGATTTGGTTGCTGAATTTCCTCCCTATCCCTGTCCTACCAGTCAGTATGTACCTCCTTCAACTGTCCCAGACCAGAAGTTTGGGAGGGAATGAAAAAAATGGGGAAATAATTAAATAAGTTACTTCTGGAACAAACAAACAAAAAACAATGAGTGAAGAGGCTTGGTCTCTAAAGCTTATTAACACCAATCACATGACTGGTCCCAAAAAGAGGGCGAAAAAGAGGTAGTTGTTGAAAAGTCAGGCCACGTCATTTTATGCAAGATCTGGTAATTCATTAATCCAATCAGCTGCAAACCTTGAATGAATAACTTGCAGTAGTAATGGAGATGGGCAGGTCTACAACATATGAGTGTTTAGAATCTGAAACTATGTAAATTAGTCTCTCATTTTGGAAAAGGCACAAAAGTATCTCCTCGCATCATTTTGGGACAAATGGCGTCATGGATAAGAAATCATTTATCTTCGTAAAATTTTACCCTTGCCAAGAATCAGAGTATTTCATTGTGCTTCTCTCTCCCCTTTTCCCTTGCTCTCATTCTAGCTACTTGTGATTCAGCATCTTTGGCAGGCTACAGTGAAGCACAGCATCTTGCCTTGTTTCCAAACTACACCTCAGAGCACACAATCTCAAGAGTATTCTGAGAGGTTAGGGAAGAAGTAAAAAAAAAAAAAAAAAAAAAA
>PVIJ01004462.1:0-57210 GCA_004024925.1 Scalopus aquaticus
GGGGGGGGGGGGTGGCGCCATCTTGTTATCAGCAAGATGGAGATAGCATACTGGAAGGATGGCTGAACAGAAAGACAAAAGGAATCTGGGTCTCTGATAACATCAAGGAGCTACCACACCGACCCTGGACTATCTTCCTCTAGGTGCTTTCCAAGGTAAGAAAAAATAAACTGGCAGTTCTTGTCCCAAGACTTCCTGCCTGTGTCCCTCAGGCATCTCTCTTTTTTTTTTAAAGAGATATTTATTTATACATACAAGCTGGGGTACAGGCCAGAGGCTTGGGGCGGCGAGAGGGTTCACCAGAGACAGAGTGGGGAGCAGAACAGGCAGATCAGAAATACACTGCTGAGGGGAGCAGCAGGTGAGGCGCGCTGCCAACAGCTCCACAGCGCAGCGCTCAACCTCTGCGCCAGCAGGGAGGCCCCCCTCAGGTGTCTCTTAATAAACCTTTCTTTCCCTTTGCAAAGCAGCAGCAGTAGGTCTCTGCCCACCTGTGACTGTGCAGGTGCCTCTTTCTTCCTTTCTCTTTTTCCTAACCTGTCTTTTTAAAATAAAAAAGAAAAAGGAAATCTCTAATTTGTTTAAACACCATTGTGTGTGTGTGATCTGTTGAAAGCAGTCAAACTCTAGTTGTGATTGCTGTTTATTTGCCTTTGACAAACCATTCCCTAAGAATCTTGCACTGGGTCAAAGACATCTTGAGAGGGAAAAATCTGATTGGTCTAAAGGAGAGCCCCATAGTTGCCCAGGTCAGTCCTCTGGTGTCAACACACCAAGCTCTGTCTGCCTGCACCTTCCATCTCAGGACCTTGCCGTGGGTGATATGGGACATTGCCCAATGGGGCAGAGGTTTGTGGCAAACTCTTCCCTGCTGGCACAAATGTCCTCCACTGATAAAGGCTAAAAATGTCATATGTTTGCTTTCTTAGTCTCCCTCAGAGTTAGGGTCTGGGCATGTGACCTAGTGCTGGCCAAAGAGATCTGGCAGAGGGGGTGAGAAAGAGCAGCTGGAAAACTTCTCTAATGAAAAGGACATGTGGAAATAATGTCCCCTCTCGTTGCCTAGAAATGCTGACTCATCTTGTAATCAGGGACCTGGTGAAGAGGACAAAGACATTCATGAAAACACTTGAGTGCTTGACTTATCTCCAAGACACACCACTGACTCTGGACACGAACCGCTGCTGAACATCTGGTTGTTGTACACTGCACTTTTGAGATTATCTGTAGTTGGCACTTGAAAGAGCTCTAAGTGATATATGGGTTGGCAGTCCACTTCAAACTTCCTAGCTCGATTTCTGTAAACCAATTTCCTCAATCCCTCCACATGTAGCTCTGTGGACAACCTGCTTGCTGGTCAGCAAACTTGTCCAGACAGGTCTGAAGCCGCAAGGAGTGGAGTCCAGGCTTTCTGCTGGGACTGACTTGCACAGTAATCCCAGTTCAGATTCCTGACTTTTGTGTAAAACAAATTTTATTACAGCGACCACTATGTGATCGGCTGTTATTTTTAAAAAAGATTTATTTATTTATGCATACAAGATCTGGGGTATCAGCCAGAGGTGTGGGGGTGGGGAGTGAAAGGATTCACCAGAGACAAAGTGGGGAGCAGAACAGGAGGATCTACTGAAGTACACTGCTGAGGGGAGCAGTGGGCGAGACAGGAGAGGTCTGCTGCGCCATCTGGGAAGCTCCCTGGCTTGGGATCGAACTCATGCTGCAGTGGCTGTGGATAGCTTCACAGTGCTGAGACTTAACCTGTTGCGCCACTAGGGAGGCCTTATTATTTTTTTTTAATAGTAAAACAATCCAGGTGCTGGATAAAGAGTATTTATGAGGGAAACCTGATCTTTACCAAAAATCAGAATTGCATTTAAAAAAATTCACATTCATGAATTAAAATAGGTGAAGTCAAGCACAGGCCTAAACTTTTAGCCCTTCATCGAAAGGACTTTTGAAATTATTTGAAAATAATTATTTTATCATAGTTACATTAATTTTGTTTAATAATTATAAATTATGTTTATTGTAATTATTTGAAAATGACTTGTAGGACTTCAGAAAATATTAATAGCATTCAAACATGATGCCAAAGAAAAATGTCTAATTTGCTCTTAAAAAGTATTATCTTTTTTCCATAGGCACATCTGCAGATGAGGTATTTGCTTTTTGTTATTTGCTTTTTGTTAATCTGGTGATCTTAACTTATGCTCTAAATCAGGAAGGGCCTATGGCATAGATAGCCTGAAATTTAATATTGTCCTCTGAACCTTCTAAAATGCATGTACGTCTTAATTTGTTCTCTGCACACAATGGCAGTGGTTTTGCTTAGCCTTCAATTGTCAGATGAGCAATTCCAGCTCTATTTACCTGCACAAAACATTTGAGTGAAAAGTGAAAATTTCAGTCAATCTCTGAATAAAGATTTACATTTGTACTAACTTCACTGTTTACTACTGATTAAAGATGCCTGTCTTAGTGAAATTACTTGCTAAGTTGAGGTTTTTGCCTAATAGAGATGCACATGATTTCTGCCCCATGAAACAGATCATCTCTAAGATTTATGGTCTATTAGTTTGCTTTTATTTTTAAATCAAACCTGATAATCTTATCCTAACATTTCTTTGCTAAACTGCTTACAGACACTGAGATTTTCAAATGTTCTCCAATCAATGATAACATCTTACTGATTTCATTTCCTTTAGATAAACACCCAGAAGTAGAATAGCTGGATCATATGGTTGTTCTATTTTTAACTTTTTCTAGGAAGCTCCAAATGCTTTCCATAGTGGCTGCCCCAATTTACATTCCCACACAAGGGTTCCCTTGTCTCCACATCCTCACAAACACTTGGTATTTCTTGTCTTTTTGATAATAGTCATTATAATCTAACAGGTGTGAGATGATTTCTCTCGTGGTTTGGATTTGCATTTCCCTGATGCCTAGATAAAGTTGCTCACCTTTTCATGCACCTGCTGACCAGCTCTATTCCTTGGAAAAATGTCTGTTCAGATTGTCTGCCTATTTTTAAGTTGGACTCCTTATTTTGCCATTGAGTTTTGTTAGTTCAGTATATATTTTAAATGTTAACCCTTTATCAAATATATAACAACCCTTAATCAGATAAGTATAATGCATAATTTGCAAGTATTATCTCCTACTTAGTACATTGCCTTTTCATTTTGTTGGTGCAATGTACAATTTTCAAGACCCTAAGGAAAAACCACACTTTTAGCAAACTGACATAAGGGAAGGTAACTTCTATAGCTCATTCTCTATTTGTACCTAATTCTCATTCCTTGTACCAATATATCTTAAGCCTTGAATCCTCTATGTATTTGTAGGGAGCGCTGTTTGAAATGCATGTCCCAGTTTACTAGCTTATATTAACCAGCTTGATATATAGCAATTGCACTGCTTTCTAAATTTACCTGTCATCTCAAAAAAAAAAAAAAAAAGAAATGCTGCTTTGAGAGGAAAAATGTGGTTTTTTTAAGGTTGGAAGTGCTCTTAGAGGAAGGGATCAGGACAGGCTGCTCTGCCCAGGTGAAGGGAAGGGGTCAAACACACAGCCTCTTCCTTTTTGCCAAAGGGCCCTGGTTTCTGCGTCTGCCCCTCCAAGGGCCCGGCCTCCGCTATAGACTGTGCGTAGCTGAAAGCTGAATACAGAATACTTTTCTGTGCCTCTTGCTGTGGAGCAGGCTTGTCTGGCCCAGATCACACTTGAATAGATGAAAAGAATCCGTTTTTTGCCTTGGCCCAAAGCCTGTAGTGGAGGCCACAAAGGCCTTTACAGACACCCTGGAGAAGGAAGGGCAGAAAAGAAAGGAGAGAGAAGACTTGGGAAGTTTTAAGAAGAAATAAACAAATCCTCAAAACATTTCCAGCTGATGTAGGTTATGAGTTATTCAAATGGTCCCTTTGCTCTCATTTGGAGAAATGAAAATTGCAAAGAAACTAACTACTGCTTCCGGTGGTTTCACTGGAATCTTCTCTCCCAATCTCTTTAAGGAGATGTAGGTAAAAAGAAAGTTATGGGTGTGGCCCTGGAAGATAAGAAGGCACACCATGAGCAGGAAGGATGGTACTCCCCACCCCCAGCTTGATCCAGGAATTCAAGATATAACCAAAGTCTGAGAAATACTGGTTCATGCATGAGGATGATGCTGGGAAACCTAGCTGCGATTTTTATCAATGTGCTTTGTTTGGAAGGTAATTGTGAGAATTAGTCCCTTTATGTAAAAGCTGTGTTTGGGAGTAGCTGGAAAGGCAGGGCTTTGCTCTTTTTCTACTCTGGTTAGAAGCAGTGAAATGGGAGTCTCTCATTTGAGAAAAGAGCCCAGAGGGGTTTGCAAAATGCAGCCCCAGATATAAAGTTAAGGGAGAGTTTCCTGTAGCTCTAATTCAGATAGAACAAGGAAGTAGGGGCTGCAGGACCTACACCCAAGAGGAAACTGGATCCTTTAGTTACCAGGGCAGTTACTCCTGGTTATTTCCAAGTGACGGGAAACACAAGTTTTGGGAGAAAAGTAAGCAAACTATCAGAATGATCATAGAAGAGGTGAGACCTTTTCTATAATTTATTTCCACCCTTGTTGTTTATGTTTTTAGCTTTGCTGATGTGTGAAGTGGTACTTTGGTGTTTCTGGCTCAGGCATCTGAGCCCCTGCGCCAGCACCATCTGGGATGCATGCCAAAATGCAGACTCCCAGGCCCCACCCCAGATTAATTGCATCAGAATAGCGGGGAAAGAAAAGTGTACAGATTTAATTATCTTAAATTTGAGAAGAACTGGGATTTCTGAAGATGCAAAGACCTGACTTCAAATCATAATGTTGCTGTTCCCATGTGATCTTAGGCAAGTTATTTAGCATCTGTCTCAGTTCTCTGGGCTGCAAGGGAGGGATCATTATGACTACTTGATATTATTATTATTACTTGATATTATTATTGCAAATATTAAGTACCATATTTTTAATTAGCATCACAGCTTAGCACGGAGCAGATTAAGCATTCAATAGACACTAGCAATTCTATTTGCTATCAATTAAAAAACCTTGAAAGCCAGAGCTTGTTGAGTGCTTGCAGATCAGCTGGTTTGCATCTTCCAGGCCTGTCCCGCCTTAGTACTTCAGTAGCCTGTGTTCCCATATACTGCAAAGAAGAGCCTTTTTTAAAAAAATTAATGAAACTTTTAATATTTTTTACATTGTTATTCATTTTTGTATAATATTTGATTTCTCCCCTCAGGTGTAGTCCCCATAGTTCTCCCACCACCACATCACCCGTGAACTTGCGCTCTTCCCTCCCCTGTTTTGACCCCTCCCCCTCCCCCTCCCCTGCTGTATACCTCAGATCTATAGTTTGACTGCAAGTTTGGTCTTTTTTTTTTGACCCCTTGTTCAGTTTCCCTATATTACTCCTATAAAGTGAAACCATCAGATATTTTTCTTTTTCCTTCTGACTTATTTTGCCGAGCATAATCCCTTCTAGCTCCATTGATGTTGCTATGAATGGCATGAGTTTATCTTTTTTGATTGCTGAATAGTAATCCATTGTGCATAGATACAATAATGGAAGAGCCATTTGATATAAGTTTTTGCTTAAGTGTTTGCCAGGACAAACGTCTCTGGTGCTCTGGACTCCAAGGCCCCCTACCTTGGTCTTCTTTCTCTGCCCCTGGCTCTGATCTCTGGCTTCTATATCTGCTACTTTGCTCAACTTAGTGGCCTCTGCAGCCTCCCTTTGTTGCATGACCTTTAATCTGCATGTTATCTTCATTTTGGTCTTTCTCGCAATTCTCTGTAAAAGACTCTCCCTCATCCATTCTCTTTCCTGTGGATCTCCCAGCGGTGCTACTAGGTCCCCAAACCCTTATCAGAGGAAGGGAATCCAGACAAACCGCACCCTCAGTCCAAAATATCTGGGAATAAATACATTAAAGCAGTAGAAAACAATTGGGGTATTTGCCTAAAATCTGGCCTCCCAGAGTTCGAGGCTTTGGCCCTTACTCGATTTTATGGAGCCTTTGTGTTTCCTTTGAAACACACTCTCTGCCTTCTAAAGCTAAAAAGTGGGTTTGTGCTGAGCTTTTTCAGGAAGGAAGGTGTGCTCCGTAGGGTGTATGAGAACAATTAAAACAACATTGTGAGCCTGACAGCTTCCAACTCCAGGAGTTGGTTATTAACTACTCAAAGCTTGAAATGCCAAATATGTGTACGTGGGTGGTTATTATTTCTCTCTTTTTCTCCCTCACCCCACTCCCCCTCTCTCTGCCTCTCTTCTCTCTCATGCTTGCTAAGCTTCAGCAATTGGGTACCCTTCCCCAGAGAGCAGCATAGAAAAGAAACATCTCTAGCATAGTTGTCCTCCTTATAGTTGAGTGAAAATAATACAAGTGATATAAAAAGAACATGAAGTAATAACGTTCACACAGAAACCCAAAACCCACTGTAAACCAATTCATTCTTAAGCCTCTCTCACGGAAGGCCTAGGAAAATATTGTTGCCGGTGTTCAGGTGTGAGATGGGAGGAATGGAAGCATACAGTCATTTCCCTAAGGAGTCTCTGGTGGAAACAGAACTTTAGTAACAATTAGCACTTAAATCCCGACAGTCCTTGACACTGCCAGACCCTCAGTCTCTGGAGATGGAGGCTCCTTCTCATCATGAGAAATCTCTGTCTCTGTCTCTCTCTCTCTCACACATCCCCCCCTCCCCCCAAAGAAACAGGAAACTTTGCTTCTCCTTAGGTTCTGTCTTTTACAACAGAACCAGTATATTTCGATAACACGTCAGAGACATTCTTTGAGATGAAGAAAGCCCTGGCTATGTGCATAAAAAGAGCTATACCATCTCTCCGGAGATTTCCCTGCATCATACCTGAATTCTAGGGGCCACTGCTCACTGCTCACAGTTACATTGCTTGGAAATGAAATGAAAATTGAGGTTTTTAATGAGCGACTGCAGTAATGAATATAGACTATAAGGTAAGCAGATGTATATTTACAGAAAAACTGAACAAATATAAAATAAGAAATGTGAGAATAAAATTAATGAGTATCTGGACCAGGTATTGAGGGAATAAGCTAAGATGGAACTAAATTTAGGCAGTAATTAGTACCAGATAGTATTAACTGTGTTTCTAACTGCTCAAGGATTTTAGTCAATTATAAAAGTATAACAGTTCTTCCAGAACATGCCTGAACTTTGGAACTTTTCTGCCTTGATCAGCCAAGGTTCCAACAGAGGCCTTAGCACAGAATTAACCTTTGAGACTTCCTCAGGACTTTTCAAGGAAAAATGGGAAATAAGTGTCAGATGGTGTTTAAGGAACACCCCTGCTGGGGCACTTTTTAACTAAACAAAATCTTTAAACCAAAGGGCAGACGTGCTGAGCATGGAATTCTAGGTATCAGCTAGTAGGTAAGGCAAGACTTCTTTCTGACTCAATGATATTGGTAGCCTACAAAATATAGTCAAAATGAGAGACAGTGTCTTTTAATTCACACTGCCAATCTTTGTCTTTTAATGAGTACATTTAGACAATTTCTACTTAATGTAATTACTGGTATTTTAAGACTTGTCTCCCATTTTATTTTGGGGGGGTTTTGTTTGTTCTCTTCTTAGTACTTCACTGGTTTCATTTTTTCCTACCTTCCTATGGGTTACCTGAACATGTTTTTGGAAGTCCATTTTGATTTGTAAATAATGTTTTTGAGTGTATCTCTTTATGTTGTATTGTTGTCTTTGATAAATGCTGTTATTTTGAATAGCACATTTCAACCCGCGCGTCTACTCTGTACATTTCTCTCTAAGAAATAGATCAATTTTAGTTAACCTTGATTTAAGGATGACCCTGGATAATAATATAAACATTCTAAAAATATATAGGGGAACATGGGTCTCCCTGGTGGCCTAGGGGTTCAGTCGCAGCACTTCTACCACAACAGCGACAGCCACCAATGATGGTCTGAGTTCCATCCCTGAAACCACACCGCCCGCCCACCCCCAAGTGCAGCAGACCTCTCCTGTCTCGCCTGCTGCTCCCCTCAGCAGTGTATTTCAGTAGATCTGCCGGTTCTGCTCCCCACTCTATCTCTGGTGAATCCTCTCACACACCCCGCCCCCCCACCCCTGCACCTCTGACCTATGCCCCAGTTCTTCGCAAAAATAAATTTTTAAAAAGTCTTTTAAAAAGTGTAGATATAGGGAATTAAATTGAGTTTGGTTCTTAGAAAAAATTGAAAGGCAATCAAATGTTTATTTTGTGTTCAAAGAACTGCAATTTGGGTATGCAGTTTCAGGTATAAAGCTAAAATGTGTCCAAAGAAGGGGTAAAAGTTGGGGGTTTATGGGGAAAAAAAGAGGAAGATGAGGTAAGTGGTTAAATCAAAGAGTTGATTAATGTTAACAAGCTTAGACTATTCTTTAAAAAAAAATTATTCATTTATTTATTTATGCATAGAAGAACTGGGGTGTAGGTCAGCGGATTCACCAGAAACAGAATGGAGAGCAGAATCCGCAGATTTACTGAAATACACTACTGAGGGGAGCAGCAGGTAAGATAGTAGAGGTCTACTGCACCACATGTGGGTTAGCTGTGGGTTAGCTGCCTGGCTGGGCATCGAACTCAGTCCATAGAGATGATAGCTCTGAGACTTAACCCTTAGGCCACCAGGCAGGCCCAAGCTTAGACTATTCTTGATTATACATAATTGGTTACTGATTCTTCAACCGGGCAGAGTCCAAAGTCCAGTAAAGGTGGTGCCCCCTGGAGGGAGTTTGCTGGTGAGAATGAATAGCCCCAGGGAAAATGCTAGGTTTGCAGTTTGGGGTGGTGAGTCAGATGAAGAATAAAAGGGACTGAAGGAGAAGGGGAAGGCAGTTGTCATGGTGTAGGAATAGAGGAATCAACGGCAGAAAATGTAGCCGCCAAGATTGAGAGTTTGCAAATCAGACACCAGAAGTTTTTTAGCCACCGGGATATAAATTTTCAGGTTAAGTGTTTTTGGAATCTTTAGTGACTTTGGGACCATCCAACTCTGGAGGCTTTGCAAGTAGCCGAGCAAAGGAAACTGCTCCAAGTTTTGTTTTTACAGCAGCCGAAGAAAGCAGAGGCCCGAAGCAGGTGCCTTCCTAAAATGTGTGAGTGCATTCTGTTGGGCCATCTGGCTGCTGTAGTTGCTGTTTGTAGTGTTTGTTGGCCTGGTGCTGTGCTAGGGCAACATGGGAGTTCCGGGAGCATCTCCAGTTGTGTTCTGTGTCGTCCTCGTGAGTTGGAACCTGGCCTACACTCTGGCCGTTGCTCGTCTGCAGAAGAAGGAAGATGCCATTTTGGAAACGTGGCCTATTGTTTGGAAGAGAGCTCCACATCAGCAGTAGTGGGAAGACGCCACCTTTGTTACTTTTCTGGGACTTAAAGGACTGGACATTGCTTTAAGTAAGGTAAACGGCCATTTGTCGACTTCAGTAATTCTTTGCTTTTCCCTGTTTGTTAAATAAATCCCAATGTTGTTATTCCCTAAGCCTGAGTAGTCTTACAAATGTGCGCACAGATGCAGAACCAATATAGTCTTACAAATGTGCGCACGGGTGCAGAACCAATATAGTAACCGGTAAGCAACTGGGGCACTGTCTTTGCCTAAATTTAAAAAGCCTCATTTTCCCGCTATCAATTCTATCCTTTGGTAACAAGTTCATAATCAGTTCTCCTGATCCAGATGACTTCTCAATTGTTTGTGGGGTGATATCTTAAAACAAATTGCTTTTCCCCCATCCAAGGGTCTTTGTCCCAGTTCAAAGGTCTTTGGTCCTGTTCAAATGTGACAGGCCATGCGATTTCTCTGTAGTGATTCCCAGGCTCCATCTTATAATGGCTTCACAGATGTCAACTGTTCACAATGTGCACACACACAAGGATAACACACCAACCATCACTAATTAGAGCAAAATCAATCAATCAATCACAGCACTATAATTGTTCAACAACAGACTATTAAAGGCAGTAAGGTATGGATATGTGGTCACATAAAAAAGATGTAGATAAATATTTATTGACATGAGAAATGAAAAAAAATGTTAGGGAAAAACAGATTGCACATTATTTCCATAGGACAGTGTTTCTGTTAAAAATGAAACATATTTTTATATATATTCATTTGTAGAGCTATGGACCAAAATATTACCAGTACCTCTGAATTGAAGGATATGGATTTTTCCATTTTATGATCACTTCTGATTTTTAAAAAATTACCTAAACTATTTTATCTTTCTACAAAGGTTTATTTTTTCACATACACATAATGATTCTAAATAAAAATAACATTTTTATTTAAAATGAAACCCAAAGGATCATACTTCCTTTTGCATCCTAAAGTAAGGAGAGATGCATGAGCAACTTAGTCATTCATCAGTCGTTTCTGACTCGCATGTTATAGATGTCAAGTGGAGGAATCCAAACTAAACAAAGCTATGTTGCATCCCTGTTCCTCCATAGAGAACAAGAGAAATTTACATGGCGCCTAGTTAACAGGCAGAGTCTCCAAAGGAGGTAGGCTACAGTAGTTCCCTTTCTCACTGGACACAAGTAGGCGATCAAGCAATTCTTTGGGGTGAGACAGTTCTTACATCTCTTGCGCGGGTTCCTGCTGTTGTTGGCCACTGGGGCAGCTTCTGACACTTTAAAATTAGTTACTGACACAGATTCTTAAAAGCATAGTCCAGCATATAAATAATAAGTTCTGAGAAACACAGTCATGTCAGCCTGAAACCCAGTTTAGAGACTGAGGAGCCGTGGACAACAGTTTACGTAACAGTTGTCTTTGTTCCTCTAACCATATGTGACCTTTCCACTCCTTCCTGCTGACACCATCCTCAACAGAAAAAAAAAACAATCTGTTTAGCAGAATGAACCTCCTTCCCTCCTGAGCCTTGGGGGAGAATAATGACAGCAGCTGCATGACTTTTACTTCATGTAAATACTTTATTTACTTTCGTATTTAATTTATGCATCTGTCCATGTTTGCACAGCTGTTTGATATCCATGGACTAATAGATTAACCTTTGCTGATTTTATCTATCTTAAATTTTAAGCATTGAGAAATAGAAAGGACACCCCGTTCACTTTTCTTTGCCCACTCTACAGAATGGTCACATACAGACAAAAACTTAATTAAGAAGGATGCTTCTGAGTGAGATTTAGTCATCTCCTTGAAGATATCTTTCTCTCTTGGTAAAAACAAAAGCCCAAATTTTCTGATCCATCAGGAAAAACATAATTGACTTTTTTTCCCTGTAAAAAGGACTCTACTGTGTCAAGTTAACACTGAAGAAGATTTTGTCTTCCTGGAAAAGTGCACCAGAGAATTTGGGGAAGTAGAGAATATGTAAGAGCTAGCCAGGTAGCAGGGCTAGTAATTATGGAATGGGCCAGTATGGAAAAATTGTTCTGTTATTTGGGTTCATCTGCCCACCGAGAAAGGATTTAGTATATGAAATGCGAAAACTTACCTGAGTACCAGTACCTGACAGTGCATTTGTTTTTGATGCTATCTTCTTGGGGACATGGGCAAGTGACAGCCAACCACAGTGGTGGGATTACTGGAGGCTGGGCGGGAGAATGCAAATGTGAGGATCTCATGTCTTCTCTCCTCAAATAGCAGAGGGGAGAACGAAGGGTGGAAAAGGTTGCTTTGCTTAGATAGGCTTTCTCCTGCAGTGTACTCAGAACAGTATTTTTATTTTTTTTAAAGATTTATTTTTTACTTATTTATGCATATAAGAACTGGGGTGTAGGCCAGAGGTGTTGGGGGCAATGAAAGGATTCACCAGAAACAGAGTGAGGAGCAGAACAGGCAGATCTACTGGATAACACTGCTGAGGGGAGCAGCAAGTGAGACAGGAGAGGTTGGCTGCACCACGTGGGTCAGCTCCCTGGCTGGGATTGAACTCAAGCCTCAGTAGCTGGCAATAGCTTGATAACACTGAGACTTAACCCCTTGCGCCACCAGTGAGGCCCCAGAACAGTGATTTAAAAAAATAATTCTTATCCAGTTTTGTGTGTGCTGGCATCAGCATATTTATTTTTAAAAAAGTAGATAATAAAGATGAAGTTCAGGTTGAATTTTAGTTAGAATTTGAATTTCTCTGTACCTCAGTTTCTCTTAAAGTTAATTGTGCCTACTGCTTGCTGATAAATCCTTAGGTCTATTGGAATGTGCTCCACAAAGCACAGAAAACTAGAATTACCTAAATTGTCATTTTTTTCAGCTGCTCTGCTCTGTCTATTCTATTGCAGGACTCTTTAATGAAGTTTTCAGTTGCCATGAGTCAGTTAGCTGCTGCTGCTTTTTTGTTAAAATCCATCAAGAACTAAAGAGAGGGCCTCCCTGGTGGCGTAGCGGTTAAGCGCTGTGCTGTGGAGCTGTAGGCAGCGGCGATGCAAGTTCGACGCCCAGCCAGCCAGGGAGTTTCCCACATGGCGCGGCAGACCTCTCCTGCCTCAACAGGGCTGCTTCCCTCAGCAGTGTATTTCGGTCGCTCTGCCTGTTCTGCTTCCCACTCTGTCTCTGGTGAACCCTGTCGCAGCCCCACACCGCTGGCCTATACCCCAGCTTGTATGCATAATAACTAAATCTTAAAAAAAAAAAAAAAAGAACTAAAGAGAAATACTTTTTTTTTTTTTTTGAAATTCTTTTAAAATTAGATCATGACCCAGGAAAGGAGGAGTGAACTAGTAAGTTTGAGTCTGTTATCAGCTCTGCTTGAGACTGGCCTTTTATGTCACTCTGAGGAGTAATACTGTTTGTTTTCAGCATGAAATACATAAGAGAAAAAATTGAGTGGGGAACAGGGGAATAATATTTTGATAGAGAGTTTTATTGTTTTGTCTGATATATTATGACCCCTAGCCCCCAGTATATCCAGGGATTATCCATACTTAAAGTTAAATACAAAATAACTTCCAACGCCAAGGGCAAGTGATTTTAAAAAAATAATAAATGCCATCTATCACTGTCCTCGGAAGCTGCCTTACTTCTCTACTGCACTAAGTTTAAGAAACATAAGTAAATTCTCCGCAAATGTGAATTTTGAATAGAGCAGGAAAACACAGATGTCTTAGACCTTCTGAGATGTATTAAATTCTGGAAACTGGAAGCCATAAAAGACAAAATCGTGGGAGGAGAATTGCAGGGAGCACCCTGGGAACAAACTGGCCCTGGAGTTGCATGACCTCTCTTTGATCTCCAACTTTCCCAAGTCACTTTCCCATGCGCTTCCTCAACACTGGTTTCAGTTCTTTAGATCTAATAAAAGGCTTTGGGGGTGGGAGTATCACCAAGTATCTGAGTAGGGTGCTGATTCAGGCTGAGCTCTAAGGGCCAAGTGGAGCACGCGGCATGTTTGTAGTAAAATGTGGACTGTGTGTGTGTGTGTGTGTGTGTGTGTGTGTGTGTGTGTTCTCATGAGAAGTAGCAACATCTCACTACTTTCACAGTCACCAATGGGAGATTTAGCTTCCTCCAAGTCACCTCAATGAAACATACAACCTAAATTATGTGGCAGCTTGCTGGGGAAATAGAGCTTTCAAAAATCTGCTGGCCTCTATTTCCCTCTCAAACATATCCCTGCTCCCCAAGGAGATCATAGGTGGAATGTTAATTCTTTGTCTCTTAATTCTTTTATGAGTTTCCACATAATTTTGCTTGATGAGGGCCTCCCCGGTGGCGCAGTGGTTGAGCGCTGCGCTGTGGAGCTGTCGGCAGTGGCGACGTGAGTTCGATGCCAGGCGGGGGAGAATCCCACATGGTGGGGCAGATCTCTCCTGCCTCACCCGCTGCTCCCCTCAGCAGTGTATCTCTGTTGATCTGCCTGTTCTGCTCCCCACTCTGTCTCTGGTGAACCCTCTCGCCACCCCACGCCTCTGGCCTGTACTCCAGCTTGTATGTAAAAAAAAATTTTTTTTGCTTGATGAGAAGCAGAGTTAATACTTTATACAAAAGCTTGCACTTCAGTCCCTCTCATTTCCTTGTTCCAGTCACCTCTGACTGTGAAATGGATTGTGTGTTGTCCATCATGATGCAGTAAGGAATGCAGGTGATTTATTTGGGTGATTGTTGTTTTGCTACCTCAGAACATCATTTTTTGACCATTCTAGGAATGCTGAGTGAATTTCATAAGTCTCTACTTGTATTTTAAAAATATCTTTCTTCCTTCTTTTCAAAATATTTGATAAAAGTGTTTGAGAAGTATCACGATCACTCCTGAGTGATCAGACTCACTTTCTTTTAGTAATGGAATTTTACAGATGGAAACACAGAGATATTAATTGACTTGTTCAAGATTACATATAGAGTAAGACAAAAAAGTGAAAGGGAGAGCTAGCAGCACCCAAAACTCACCACATTTATTTCCAACATGTTGATTATTTCAGTTGGGAACGAGAAGGTACTTTATATAATTTGGATTTAATTTCTTTAACTTCTACCTATCAAAACCTAATTGCAAGGTTAGACTGTGATTTTGCTTTATAGGCATTAAAATCCTCACGTAATATGTACCCCTCTCTGATGAATATTGATATTTTCTTACATTTTCATTATAATTTATTTTGATTGGATTTTTAGTGAATTGAAAATTACACAATTTTATAATTTGTGATTGTCCCCACTTGCAATAAGTATAAAGACACTGCATGGCAATTAGCAACAGCAGAAAATAAGTGAGCATGCAGATTCTGTACTCTGACAGTGTCCATTCATTCATTCATTTGGTACTGTGTGGACACTGTGGTGAATAAACCAGACCCCTGCCCTCATGGAACTTTTATTTTAGTAAGATGGGCAAATAAAAAATTGCTCAACATAATCACTTAGTGATAAATGCTCTAAAAAAATTACAGTAAGGTCATAGAGAAGTCAAAACTAGATAGTGGTTCAGAAGGTTACTTTAAAAGGCAAGAAGGAGCATTCTGAATGGTGTGAGGAACAGGGGTGCGGGGGTGGGGGTGGGGGTGTCCCAGCTGGAGCAAAGTGAACAGTAAGAGGTAAAGAGGAGAGTGAGTATATGCTGAAGGAACATGCAAGACTGAGGGAAAGACCCTGGATATTGTGGTGTGATTAGAGGCATAGAATACTGGAGAGTTTGGAGTAAGATGAATCATGCTATCTTACTGATGTCTAAAAGAGATTCTCTAGTTGCTGAGTAGATCAAGGAGGGGAAAGAACGGAAGCAGGGAAAAGATTATAGGGGCTAGATGTAGGTGTTAGTGGTTAGGAGGGAAGGAAGTGTTTTGAAGGTAGAACTGGAAGGATTTAAGGTTAACATGAATATAGTGTTTGAAAGAGATGTTTTTGTTTTGATAGGGAAACAGGGAAAACATTTTGGTTTTGATTAAATGTTGAAAATCAAGAGTTCTGTTGGACGCATTAAGTTTGAGATATCCAGGTGGAGATGCATGGCAGCTGGGTGTATGAACTTGGATGCTGGGGAGAGGTCAAGGTTAAAACTACATCAGTGAGTAGAGGCTACTTTAAAGCCAAAGGCTTGAGGAGCCTGCCCTGGGGGAGGCAGTGCAAAGAGAGAATGGGCAGGGCCAGGGTCAGAGCCCTGGGGCGTCAACATTTGCAATTCTTGCCAAAGAGAACCCAAGGGAGGAAACAGCAAAGGAGTTACTACCTGGCTGAAGGATTCAAAAGCAGACAGAGAGATAAAAATGGCATGCAACATCTTTGTGGGTGAACAAAAATTCTAAATTATACTAATAGAGTTTAGTGAACCAAAACGTGACCAGGAGAGAAGATGGAAAAGCTATCATTTCAATGAATGTTCTGGAAGTGGAGGGAGGTGGGGTTGTCATATCCCAGGGAGCAAAACTACAGCCAGCTTCCTAAAATGCTGCTCAGAGCATTTCTGTTGTAAAGGGTTCAGAGTCTAGAGAGGTTATTCCAGGGGCATCCATATTAGCTATGAGAAAGCTGCACATAGACAACACACCTTTTTCAAAAATCTAGTTCAGTTTTATGGGGACACAATATGGAGCTGGCCCTGAGGCCAGGGGGAAAAAATAAAGAAAGAGCATGTCAAATGCTACTTTAGGAAAATTCTCTATTAAGCCTGGCCCTCTTTCAGCAACTCATTTTTCTCAAGATAGTTGTTGACCATTCAGTTGGGGATGAAAATAAGCTGCGACTCTCTCCTATGCTCAATTCCCATGTCTCTCTGTAACTCAAGGTTAAGTGTTGCAGTCATCTGTGTAGCTGGCCTCCTTGCTGGCTCTACTTGTCTGCACCATGACGCGGCTTCAGTACCCAGAGGGAACTGCAGTGCAACAGATCGGTGATGCCAGGAGTGAGCCCAGATGCTACCACCCGGAAGATGACAGTGCCAAGGCCGAGAAAGGAGGCCAGGATAAAACCTCTAACAACTTCAGACAAAGAGGGAATTTGCCTCTCTTCCCTCCTCCCCCTCCCCCAGGGGATATTGAATCAAAACATAACAACATAGGTAATGAACATTATTTTATAGGGGGGGGGGCAGCCTTTTTCTTCTTTAGGGAATGTTGCAACCTTGGGGATTTCTGTATTGAGACTCTAAGCATATTGCTAGGAGAGAAGTAATTGGTTACACACACCTGAAACATCCGGTTCAGATAGCTACACAGTTGCCCAGAAATCACAATCTTCAGTTTATCTGCAGGTTTAGCAATGATAACTAATTCATGGGATATCTGAATACTTCTTTTTAGGAGAGAAAGTGCTGGCTCAGAACGAGGGTAAGGAGCATCAGCAGCCTTGAGCTTGCTCAAACACCTCTGACATTTGGAGTCCACACATGGAATCTATTTGTTCTCTCTCTGTACTAGATATAACACAAGTGGGGGGGGGGTTACCAAAGTGTTTTGAGACTCTGAAGTAAAGTATCTGTGTCATCCAACATATGCATAGATTCCTAGCTCCTTCATATATTATTCACTTCCACCAGCTGAGCATAAACCAGTTAACATTCAACCACTGCAGCTGATCTGGGGGTGTGATGGCAAAACTCTGGAATGTGAAGGTTTTCTGAAAAGAACAGAGCATCATGAACTTAATTGAGAGCAACCAAACCTTGGGCAAAACTTGCTTTCCAGGGTGACTTGGCTCACTGTCCCCATACTGACTTCCCAGACATCACCGGAGCCTTTATATATTTTGCTAACCAATCTGAATCCTTCCCTGCGTGCGCATCCCTCTCTGACAGACATGGTTCTCTGTGACCAAATGCTGAAGCCATGGAACTGCTGCAGGTTGGAGAAAGAATTAAAAATTCAACTATGGGTTTATGTCGAAGGTGAAGATATCTGGTTTTCTTTATTTACCTGGCTGTTCCTCCAGCACTTAAACGAGCCCTTTGAGACCATTATGGCTCCTAAGTGCACCAGTTTCCACTAATTGGTCACAACACCTGGACATATCTGTTTGAAGTAAGTTTCTTTCCACGTTCCCATCCCAGTTTGTGTCTCTATGCAAATCACCTTCTTTAAAGAATCTTGGTCTTCAAAGAAATTTTGGTTATGCTGAGGCAGGCGAGAGTGGGATTATTGTACATGTGCACTCCCTAATTTCTCCCAAGATGTGGTGAAATCCTGTTTCATGTACATGTCCTTGAAATTCTGCTAAGTGTGGTCAAGGCCATGTTTTATATTCAGTAACTCCCAGTGACGTTACTAAATGCTGAGTGGACCTGAAGTACTGCAGTGACATTAGTGTGATGCAGTATTTGGCATCGGTAGGTTTGAGGACCTAGTTAAATTAAGTAGGTTAACCACCTCCCTTCACTAACCTCCCCCCCCCCCCATGATTTAAATACCAAATGAGTCAGAAAGAGTGAAAGGCACATAAACAAGAAAAAACTGAACATACTAAACAGTAGTGCCAAGGTCTTTGTTATACAGATGGTTGTTTGCAGGTTTTAGTGCCACACATCTTTAACAAAAGGAACAGGGGAAGAACCAAGGCAATGGCACCCACAGGCAGGGGTTCCCCGTGAGCTCCTTCACTTGTCTCCAAAATCTCTTTTCAGTCTAGTCACGCACCTTCAGGTTTGCTACACTTTCACCCTTTCTTGTCCATCCTCTGCCCTGCCATGTCACTTCCAATCTCCTGGTCACATAACTCTGCATGAAGAAGCCAACTGAAGGGACTTTTAGGCCCCCATTTGCAAATAACAGCCGGATGCGAGTTTTTAGACCAAAATGTGCAAGAGATGGAGAGTCTAGGATTTTCCAGACTTAGGGCGATGCATCCTCTCCTCCCCGGCGCGATAACAGAATTCAGAGGTCAGCTGGGCGAGGAGGGGAGCCGCTGCCTGCCGTAGTCTCCCAGGATATCTCTTCCTGGTCTTAGTGCTGCTGCGCCAGGTTTTTTAATTTTGCAGCACAGCATAACGCAGAAGCAAAGGCAACAGACTCCACTGGAACCCCAAATAAAGCCTCTCAGTCCCCTTCCCTCTCCCGCCAGCCCCTGCGCCCCCAACCCCCACCCCGAGCCCCCAGGGGGCTCGCCAAGAGCCCCTCGCCACCCCCCCGCAATGCACGTGCGCTCCCGGGACAACAGCAGGCGAGGCCCGGGCGCGCCCCCGCCGCCCTCGGCCGCGCGCGCGCTCAGCCCGCCCTCCTCACGCGTGCTCGTGCCCGCGGCGGCGGCGGCGCGCCCCTTCTCCCCGCTGCGGGCGTCGCGGGTGCAGGAGGAGGCGGAGCGGAGGAGGCGGAGGCTGGGCCCGCGGCGGGCTCCGGCGGGGCGCGCGCCGGCCACCGGGGCGGGGGCGCTGCGGGGGTGGCCCGAAAGCGTCCGGGTGAGGGGCTCGAGAGCCGGCTGACCGCGTCTCTGGTGCCGACTCCGCTGGGGGAGGGCCAGCTCGGTGGAGTCGGGGGTGGGGACTTTGAGGCCGCGGCCGGGAGCCCGGCGTCCCCGCCCCCGAGCCTGACGGGGCGGCTAGGCGGGATGAGGCGCTGGCGCGGGGGGCGCCCGGCCGAGCCCCCGCGGCTGCCCTCCGCGGCCCGGCGCTAGGCTCGGCGGCGCGGGCGGTGCTCGGCGGCGGCGGCGGAGGAGGAGGACGGCGGCGTCGGGCTCGGCGCCCGCTGAGGGCAGACACGGAGCGGCGAGCGGGGCGCAGCGACGCCGCGGCGGCGCGGCGGGGCCGCGGGGCTCGGTAAGGCGGGGGCGCGGGAGGGCCGGGGGCGCCGGTGACGTGGGCAGGCGCCGCAGGGCAGGCTGCGGGGGCCTTGCTTTCCCTTTTAGAAGAAATTCTTTTGCAAGTAAAGGTTCCAGATCGTATGTTCTTAGCAGACCATCTCGGGTTTCCCCCGGACACCGTCCCCCCCGGACTGATCTCCCCAGTTTGCCGGGGTGAACGGTGCTTCGGGCCGACCGCCTCCCGCGCTCGCATCTCCCGTTTGGGCCCCGGCGGACTAGGGGCTATTACGGATTTCTGGCCTGCTGCAGTGTTCCCCGCCTCAGGCTCAAGTCTGGCGAGAGCCGCGACTCCCAGGCAGTGGCAGAGTGGGGGCTCCGGGACCCGCGCTGGAGCAGCGGCCGCGCGTGTGGTTCCCTCTGCTGCCTGTGGCGACCTCGCGGTGCCCGCCCCCGGGTGCGTGGGGCAGGCCGGCCGAGATGGCCCTGCTCGCGGGAACGTCGGTGGAGTTTTCCCTCTCATCTTTCTAATTGACGGAACTTGCAGCTACAAATTGGACGATACTGGTGGCTTCTCCCCCGCTGCCCCCGTGTCGTGCCTTTCTAATTTTGTTGACTTGAATAAATGTTTATGTTGAAGAGTTCCGCAAACAGATACCAGAAACAGTGGGGAGAGAAAGTCAAACCTGATTTCTTAGCTTTGGTCCACGTGTGGACCCTCTTCTAACTTCATCTTCTGTTACTCAAGCTTAAAGACGGTGAAGGGAAGTAGGAGACCCACAGCAGGATGCTCGGGATGAAGTTTAATAAGTTATCTTTTGGGAAATAGAATTTGGATAATTATAATTTTGATTCGCGTGCAGCAGAGTGGCAATCCGCTTTTACATGCTTGGGGCGCTGCATGATGCTACACGGATAGCTGGCAGCTGGGCCACATTGCATTGTTGTCAGCATCTCTTTTATTTTCCATTCTTTCAGAGTTTTGTTTGGCACAGATTTCGACCTTTTACGTCAGTCTGAATGGGAATAACTTCTGTTACATAGGTGGCTTTGGTAAACGTTGTCTATATTCGTATTTCTGTTGGAAGAAGAAAAAAGCATATGGTGCTGGATCATTACAGTGACTGTCTTCGAGTTCCGAAAATGTGCTAGTTTGATCCAGTATTTAGATTGTGTTGTAATAATTTGGGGTAGTGAAAACTGCGATTCATTAATGTACTTGTCCTTATTGGAAAATTGAAGTCTAACTGGGAATCTTGACATTTGTTCTTTAGACCTGAGAGTGAAAGAAATAGAAGCTTTCCTTGATGTTAAAACGACCTCAAAGTTTTCAACGACTCTCTGATGTGAATTCTTTTTATTGGAGCTACTTATAAATATGGGGTATTTTGATGTTGTTATTGCCATTTTCAGGAAACCTATAGTTTACTTTCTTCCGAAAATTGGGTATGTGGTGTTGGTTTATAGATCAGGTCTCCAGGATGGTGTGAGGTTGGAACTGCTCAAGCCAGTTATCCTCATACCATCGTCACTATAGCAGTCCATGGAATAAAGCAGCACTTTGGACAGAGGCTTGTCCAGCCTTAGCTGGGGTGAAGCCCATTTTACTGTATGGTCTCGCCCTTGAGGTGGGTGATAGAGTCTAAGTGGGCCACAGAGGAAATGTTACTTGGGAGAACCTTCTTTGGTTATATAACTGTTTTGTTTTCTAGGGAGAGACTAAGAAGCAGCCAGGCAGGCTCAACTGTCATTAGAGTCTTTGATGTTGGTTTCAATTCCAGTAGTTATGTTCCTTTTATTTTCCTTTCCCAGCCCCCACATAATTTTCCAGTCACCAGAAGCTATTCTGCAGTTGAGCTGAGACTTTAATGGCAATGCATTCATCTTCATTTCTCTCTGTTTCTCTTATACTCACTTTAAACGACTTATTTAGCAGTGTTTTCCCTTTCCAAGCTGGCCTGGGTGCATTGTCTGCAGAGTATATATAGATTCACTGTTGACTGTAGATGATTTTAACAAATGTCAAGGACTAACAACTGTTTTCTTTGGAAGACTGGTAGCAGAAGAAAAATGGAATGGAATGAACTAAACATTGTTCATTATATTTTAACGGTTATATTTTTATGTTGTATTTTAAAGATTATGACTGATCTTAGGAATTTTGGGGATTTAACCCATTCATGCGAAATCTCATGTCCATGGAAGTATTTAAGAGACAGCACGGACTTGAAATCAGGTCATGGTTGCAGTTCTGCTTAACGACTGGGTGGCATGGTACCCTCTTTGGGCAGGTTATTTACGTTTATGAGCTTGTTTTTCTTATGTATAAAACAGAATGCATCAAGTCCTGCATTGTCTTCCTTACAGACTTGTGAAGGATTGGATGAGAGAAAGGATGTGAAAATACTTTGTAAAACTTCTGTACATGTAAGATATTACTGTCATCACATATAAGCTTAGTATTTAACTGCTTTAAATATTTTAACTATCAGTTTAAAAAATGCACATAAATAATGAATGTGTTATTCTCTTCTAGTTCCAAAATTTTGTGATTCTGTCCCATTTAGGAAATCCATATGTAGTATTTACCATTTTGAACTCTTTGGGATATTCAGTTGTTCTGGGACATATGTCAAGTTTATTGAGACTTTGAGCTTCTTTGAAGTTTCATTTCAAAATATCAAAGGAGGTAACATGTTAGGATTTGTGAGAAGAGCTGTTGAGTTAAAAAAAAATTGTGTTTGTCTTATTGAGGACAGAGTTGGAAAATTCAGCCTGTAGGCCAAGTGTGGTTCACAGTTCATTTTTTAAAATGACCTGTGAGCTAAGATGACTTAAAATATTTTAAATGGTTGAAAAAACCAAGGAAGAATATTTAATGACATTTGCTAGTTATATAAAATTCCAATATCATTTTCTATAAAGTTTTATTGAAACAGTCTCTCTCATTGTTTATGCATTGTCTGTGACTGTGTTGGCAGTACAACAGCAGAGTTCTTGTAACAGACAGTATGGCCTGCAAGAACTAAAATATTTATTATCTGGCCTTTTACATAAAATGTTTGCTGACCCCAGATTTAAGACTTAAATTTTGCTTTAATTAGCTAGCACAAACATTCCCTCCTATTATAGCATTGTGGGGATTGAGACCTCTGGTAATGTACTGACTTCTAAACAGTTTAAAAATTTTTCATTTTTTATCTGACTTTTGTTTTGGAGTCTGATAGGGTTGTATTGGAATGCTAGCTTGTGATATTTATAAACTGTGGACAAACTAATTGGTAGGTGCCTGGGTTTCCCTCTTTGTAAGCAGAAAATAGCAATAGTATCTATTTTGGCATTTACATTAAATGATACATGTCAGGACCTAATGCTATATAAGCATATATTAAGTGTTCAGTGGGTAGATGGTAGATGAGGATTATAAATTCAGATCCAAACGGTATGCCTAAAATACTGTTTTTGCCCTTATATTATAGAGTTATTCTCAGTGGTATGCTACTTGTTACAAGTTTTCTTCTGTACTGAAACCACTATTTTTGTTAGCAATTGATATATAACTTTAGAAATTTCCAATCTGTTGTACTGTATTTTATTAATCACATATTTAGATTATTAAGAATGGGTGGAAAGATAACTCTGCTCTGTTTTTCAGAGATTCTGACTCTTGATAATTTCCTGGTACTATTCTGTTTGCAAATTAAATTTAAATACCACTTCTATTTTGGTACCCTTTTTTTGAGGAAGATATGTGAGAAAAATCTGTTTTAATTAGAATAGGGTTAGATAACTTTCCCTACGTGTATATGACACTCTAAGTCTTCCTTAATGATTTGCATTAGCAGCTCCTCTTCAGAACTGATATAATAAAACATATTTTTTTCCTCCTAAAGATAGACCTAGTTTACTCTTTAGAGGCTTTGGTATTAGCTGTTTTGAAGTATTTGGTTTATATTATGTTACAATTGAGAAACTGGATGTGCTGCTCAACTTCAAGTACTGGTTTATTTAACATAAATCCCAAACTGAGAGTGAGCAAATAAACAAAGGCCATTGTTCAGACTGAGTCAGACAAAACAATTGAGGTCATGGTGGCTCTTGCAGCCCTACAGACTGTGTAGTCCCTGCCTGGGAAGATAGTTAAATGCAGTGGGACCATTCAAGGAGATGTGGGGATTTTAATGTTTCCCAGCTGTCCTTAGTGGAGCGCTGGGAAGGAGGCAAAGGGGTCCTTCAGAAATCCATAGGGCAGCGGCCCCTATAAAATCAAACTGCAGGGTTCTAATGGTAGCCCCTCAGAAAAGGTAGAGACCTAAAGAAGATCCGTTATCATGCCAAAGCAGTATTTTTTTTCTTGAGTTTTAAACCAACCAAAAACCCAACCAGAGATTTCTTATCTGGAGACATGAAGGTTGAGAGGGAATATTCTCCAGGGTAGTAAAGCATAGAGCTTTGGTAAAGTAGGTGTTTACAGTTTAACAGTATTCCTGGGCAAAGTGATCTTTCTGGCAGTTAAAAAAGATTGCTATAGGACAGGGAAAAGACAGTGTGAAATGAAATGTTTGGTTTAATTTATCATAACACATCAACCAGATTGTTCACAGTGGAAATAGTCTGGTTTTCAGAAAGAACCTATTATTTGACTTATAATCATAAGCCCATTTACTACATTATTTTATACTATGGACTGTAATATAGATTGATATTGCAGGTTGTAGAGATGGAAAGCAACCTGCATGAGTGGGAAAAAGCATGTGTGGCCCACGCATTATGGGTGTGTTATGGTCTGTCCACTTTGTCTATAGAAAAGAGAGGTAGTGTAATCTGGGAAAGAATTCTAAAGTAGATGTGCTATTCATTTGCCCTTAAAAATAGTAAAATTGTTAATTTTTTTAAGGATTTATTTGTGCATACAAGCTGGGGTGTAGGGCAGAGATGTGGGGTGGTGAGAGGATTCACCAGAGACAGAGTGGGGTGCAGGACAGGCAGATTGACTGAAATACACTGCTGAGAGGAGCAGTGGGTGAGGCGTGAGACAGGAGGGGTCTGCTATGCCATGTGGGAAGCTCCCAGGCCAGGTATTGAACTTGAACTCGTGCTGCAGTGGCTCTGGATAGCTTCATAGTGCTGTGACTTAATCCTTTGTGCCACCAGGGAGGCCCCCCAAAAATAGTAAAATTGTTACTAACTGTGGTTGAGCCTTGTGATCTTGGTCAGGGCATTTGCCTGCACTGTTTTTATTCCCTTGTGTGTAATTCCTTTTTTCACCGGAGAAATATGTGGTAGGAAGGACTCTTAAGATGAGTATCATTTTCGACAATTCTGAAGAACATATTATACCCAGTATATCAAGCACAGATAAAAAAGTGAAGCATTCTTAATAGAGAAAGGAAATTTGAACTTGAAGCCAGAGGACCTGGCTTCTTGTATTAAGACTGTAGTAAACAGCTGGACTTTGGAAAAGTACTTCATCTCTCTGAATCACTTTCTTATATGTAGAACCCGGGATCAGGCTAGATGGCTCTATGTTGATCATTTTTTTTTTTTTTTGCTCCAAAATTCTACGCTCTCAGATTTTTTTTTTAAAGATTTATTTATTTATGCATACAAGCTGGGGTACAGGCCAGAGGGCGTGGGGTGGCGAGAGGGTTCACCAGAGACAGAGTGGGGAGCAGGACAGACAGATCGATGGAAATACACTGCTGAGGGGAGCAGTGGGCCAGGCACACGCAAGAGGTCTGCCACGCCATGTGGGAATCTCCCTGGCCGGGTGTCAAACTCACATTGCCACTGAACTCACATTGCCACTGCCGACAGCTCCACAGCACAGTGCTTAACCACTGAGCCACGAGGGAGGCCCAGATTTTTTTTTTAAAAGGACCATACTCAGATTTATCCAGTTCCCATTTACCTTCTACTCAGGGAGAACCTGATAGTCTTTACTAGTTGTTTTACGTCTGGTGGTCTTCAGAGTCTGTAGCAATCTTGGCTCTAGTAGGATGAGGGAAGCCAAATCTCTTATCAGCAAATTGAAAAGTACCCGCTCAGCACATACCATGTATTTTGTACCATGCTGGATGCAGTGGAAAATAGATATGAAAGAAGGTGGCACTGAGTCTCTGCTCTCAGGAAGTGTTCATTTCATTAGGAAGATAGATAAATTATATTATGGAAGAACATTTTAAAAGAGAAGGCCAGGGACACCGGGATCCTCTCTGATCAGGCAGTTCAAGGTCTTGAGATACTTTGTGGCCTTGAACACTTGTAAAATGAGTTTTGCAGACTCCCTGTAGTTCTGAAATTTGGCCATAAGCTCTTTGACAGAGAAGCAGCAGCTCTGAAGCAGCCTATCAGGAGACAACTCAAGTGGGAACTACTCAGTTCAGGCCAGATTTTTGTACTCATTCTGTGTGGAACAAAAGGGTTACTTTAATTTACTGGAAATGCATTAAAGAGACAGCCTTCTTTTGAAAAGTCAAGCATATAACAAGTGATAGGAGACCAAAGAGCCCCTGTGTTTGAGTCAGTATGTTTGTGTTCTGGATCATTCTTTTTGCCTTAAGTCCTTCACTTCTCTAGTTATTTTCTTTATTCAATGATCATTCTTTCTTTATTGACTATTTTAGTATGCAGCCATGCTTTATATTAGCTGCAGTAGTGATGATTAATCATTCACCAAGTGCCATTCTCTGTGTGGTCTCCTTTCTCTTATATAATAGGACCGTCAAGTTTTATCTGGGCTCATGTCTACCCAGCTAGCATCTGTCTTACAGCTTGATGTGGCCACATGATTAAATTTTGACTGAATGGATGTGAGCAGAAGTGATGTGTGAGATTTGTGGGTCACCACCTTGGAAAGGAGGCTGGTTGCCTTGTACTTCTACCACCTGTGCCTCCCAACCGTGTGGAGAAGAGAATGTAGTGCTGGTGCATGTTACTCAGCTTTGCAGGTGAGAGCAACACTTTAGGGGGAGGTGGATCAATAAGATGGATCCTTGGATGATCTTGTGAAGAGCCAGCTACTTGCTGTGGACTCCTCATTTATCTCTGGATGGTTAAGTGAGGAAGGAATGAAATTCTTTTTTTTCATTTATGCATATAAGAACTGGGGTGTAGTCCAGAGGTATGGGTTGATGAGAGTATCCACCAGAGACAGAGTGGGGAGCAGAACAGGTGGATCTACTGAAATACACTGCTGAGGAGAGCAGCTGGCAAGACAGAAGAGGTCTGTTGTGCCATGTGGGTTTAGCTCACTGGTGGGGGGATTGGACTTGTGCTGCAGCAACTGGTGATAGCTTCATAGTGCTGAAACTTAACCCTTTGCGCCACCAGGGAGGCCTGGGAGGAATAAAATTCTATCTTGTTTGAGTCATTAATACTTTAACTGAAAAAAGTCACCTCTCTTAAACCACCCCTCTCCACCTCAGTATTCCTTTATTGTCCAGTTTCTTCCTTTTAACATTAATTTTTAAAGAGTTTTTAGTATTTGGGCTCTACTTCTTCACTGCCTATTCTCTCTTTAACCTGATCTATATGAGCTCCCGTTCCATCACTCCACTGAAACTGTTTTTAATTAAGGTTGCATTGATCACTAAGATCAGCACTCAGTTCAGTAGCTAGATCTTACTGACCTCTCATCAGCATTTCATTTTGACTGACTACTTCCTTTGACCTCTTAGCTGCTTATTCTTTTTTAAAATATTTATTTATGTATAGAAGAACTGGGGTGTAAACCAGAGGTACAGTGTATGAGAAGATTCCCCAGAGAGAATGGGGAGCAGAACAGGCAGATCTACTGAAATACACTGCTGAGGGGAGCAGTGGGCAAGACAGGAGAGGTCTGCTGCGCCATGTGGGAAGCTCCGGCCGGGGATGTAACTCAGGCCCTTTGTGGTGATAGCCCTGAGACTTCACCCCTAGTCCACCAGGAGGCCTTTGTTGCTCATTCTTTATGTCTGCTGGTCAGTTTATCTCTATCCTGGTGGTCTCTCACTCCCACCTTAAAATTTGGAGTGTCCCTAAGCTCTCCTAGGTGATTTCATGTATTTTCATGGTTTCAAATACTGCTTATATGCTGATGAGGTTCAGATTCCTCTCTCTAGTACCAATTCTCTCCCCCTCCCCTTTGAGTTATAGACTTACCTAATTTCCTTTCTCTACTTGGGTGTCTGATAGACACCTCAAATGTGACATGACCAAAGCAGAACAGTGGACTATTCTCTCTTCCATTTACTCTCCTCTCTACCCCTCTCAAAACTTTACCTGTCTCAGTAGGTGGCATCACATCTACCGAGATGTGGAGGCGAAGATCCTTCATGCCACCCTCCATTTTTCCTCTTCTCATCTCATGTTAAGTCCTGTCATCTTCAGAATATAAGCAGAACCTGACTATATTTCATCTTTTTTCACTGTTAAAAACCCCGGCTTAGTAGACTTTCTCCTCTGGAAAAATGCCAGGGGACTTCCCTGCTTCTTGTCAATATCTTTCTTATCCCATAGAACGAAGCTAAAAATAATGTTAAATTTTAATCAGATCATATCTTCTGCTTACAGACTTTCTAGTACACTTAACATTAAAAGTAAAAATTAAAATTTATCATGGGAATAGCACCTTTATCTTGGTCACTTACAGGACACCTGATTCAGTGGGTTCTCAAAATGGGGAAGATTTTTTCCATTAGGAGATATTTGGCAGTATCTAGAGACATTTTGGGTTGTCAGAACTGGGGATGGGGATTTGGGGAGGAATGTGTTACTGGTGTCTAGTGGGTTTAGCAGAAGGCTGCTAAACAAACTGCAGTGCACAGGACACCCCCCCAGTGAAGAATATAGTCCAAAGTGTCCATCGTGCCTGATCTGACTTCTGGCTTCTTCTCCCGTCTCATCTTCTGTTCTTGTCTTTATTCCCTGGGCTGCATCACGATGATGATCTTTTTTTCTTAATAGACTTTATGTCTAAGAACAGGTCTAGGTTCTGAGTGAAACTGAATTGAAGATACAGAGCTTTTCCATATAGTGCCTGCCACACGCAGGTACAGTGCCCCTTACCAACAAATGTAACCAGTTATATTTGTTACAATTGATGAATTTACATTCACACATTATCATCATCCAAAGTCTGTTCTTCACTTTAGGCTTAGCACATTTTATGGGTTTAGACAAATGTATAATGACATGTACCCCCTGTTGTAATATCATAGTTTCATTGCCCTAAAAATCACCTCTGCTCTGCCTGTTCATCCCTGGCCGCCTCCCCACCTCTAACCTGCCTACTAGTGATTTCTTCAGTGACAATATAGTTTTTTCATTTCCAAAATATTATATAGTTGGAGTCATACAGTATGACTCCTTTCACCTAGTACTGTATGTCTAAGTTTCTCTCATGTCTTTTTATGTTTTTTTAAGCACTGAATAATATTCCATTGTGAGGTTGTGCTTTAGCTTCCCCTCCGCCCCATTCACTTGCTGAAGGATATCTGGGTTGCTTCTAAGTTTTGGCAATTATGAATAAAATTGCAAACATCCCTGTGCAGGTTTGTTTGTAGACGTAGTTTCAATAAAATTGCAAACATCCCTGTGCAGGTTTTTTTGAGGACGTAGTTTCAATTGCAAACATCCCTGTGCGGGTTTTTTGTGGATATAGTTTCAACTCCTTTGGGTAACCAAGGAATACAGTTGCTGGATGGTGTGGTAGCAATACCTTTAGTTTTACGAGAAACTGCCAAACTTTCCAGAGTGACTGTCCTATTTTGCCTTTTTTTGCAGCAGTGAATGAGAGTTTTGTTTCTTCATATTCTCACTGGTATTTGGTGGTGTTAATGTTCTGGATTTTGACTATTCTAATAGGTGAGTAGTGGACGATGATAATTTTTATTCCTTGAACAAGCTAAGCACATAACTTTTCAGGGATTTGCAATTGCTTTTCTTTTGGCTTAGAGTTTACTTCTTTCAGATCTTTGCAAGATTGCCTTCTCCTCCTTCCCAGAGAGGCCTTTGTGATTACCTGCACACATGCAGCATCTCGATCTCTTTCTTCCATATTATCCTATTTTACTTTCTTCACACTAGTTTATTATATTTGCTTATGTGTTTAACTTATAACCCCTTCTCTATAAGCTAGTTGAGTGCTAGGGGCTCTAATACCTGCTCTCTTCTTAGCAGTCCTACTGAGTAAATTCTTGTTTAGGTGCCTGAGTCCATGGTGGGAATGGAAAACAGAGGTGACAGTGATAAAACAAAACTTCTAACTGGAAGCATTAGAGAAGCTTATGATTTTTTTTGAAGGATAGAAAATAATCTCTTGGGACAAGGTTGCTTTGACTTTTTTTTAGTAGTTAAGTTTGTAAGTGGAGGCATTCATTCCCATTTTTCAGGATGCAGTGACAAAAGTAAGCTGGCCATAGGACTTTTAAAGAAAGGTCACTTTAGGGTTTATTTTTCATTTTGCTTTGTTTCTGATACTGCTTTTTTCTGCATATACAACTACATGTTCATAAGGTTATTGAATGCTGCAGTTGTGTAAACCTCTAAGGAATATATGATCTTACCTTTTCCCAATATCAGACTTACGCATTATCCTTGGAAGATAATCATCTGCTCTCTGCTTCTGTATTTTCTGTCTGAAAACTCAGTTACTCACATGACAGCCCAGCTCTTTTTAAATAGAATTCTTATTGTTTAAGGATTCCTCATTATATTGAAGTGGAATGTTGCTCCCTGTGTTTCTAACACCACACAGATCTGCTTTATTTTTCACATGATAGCTCTTTAGCTGTCATGTGAAAAAGAACTGATTCTTTTATCTTTCCATCAGCTTTTTCTCTTTTCAGGCTAAATGTACTCATGTTCTTCAACTTCCTCATATGACAGGGTTTTTAGATCCTTTTCCAGGCCTATCCCTAACAGTCTTGGGACTCAGGGCAAGAATACAAATGGAAATCTGCCAGATGTCTAAACATTTATGTTATGGATCAAGCTAATCAGTAAAGATCTTCCATTGCCTACAGTAACAAATAATAATTACTGAAATCAGGGTCAAATCAGGAATACTTCTGACTTCCACTCCAGAAGATGATTAAGTGCATAGAAGCAACCTCCAATCTAAGATCTCCATTTTACTTCAGGCTCCTTGCATGAGGGACTTAGCATATGTACCTGTATGGACTTCCTAGCCCATCTGTTAGCCCACACGCCTTTTGGATAGCTACTCTTTGGTTATCCTGTGGGCCTTGGTATAGCTCCTGATTTTAGAGTCATCTGCCCTTGAGAGGACCAGCTCACAAAAGAGGCTTGAACAGACTTGGGAAATAGGTAGGAAATTTTAGGATCCAAGGCAAGATGAGGACTGGGGTGTGTAGGCTGCAATACAACCAGAGCCACTGGCCCCAGAGGAAGGCCAGTGCATGACCCTCCAAGATTCCAGGTCCAGGACTGGCCACTATTGCTTAGCTCCAAGATAATAGTATTTTAGTCAAACTCTGGATTTGATTCTCTGTTTGTCAGAGCTGATTATTGTGGAAAATGTTAAATTCTCTCTTACAGTGCTCTGAATTAGACATGGCATTTTTATTAGAGCTTCCTAACCGATGTACCAGGCAATGCTGTGAATATGTTACAGATTGACCAGAATACAGATTTCTTTAGTTCTTAGAGGGGATTGTTGGTGACAGTCGCAGAGATTCTGTGCTAATTACTATTGGCCTCTGGCAGCATGGTTTATTTACCCTGAGTGCTTGTGTGAGTACTGTCATTTTCTGCATACGTCATAAATGATAAAGATTAGGTAATCCTGCTCTAGACTGATGTATGGTGAATATGTATACGGCTTTAAGAACTTTTTGAAAATCAGCATCATTATTTGGTGCTCCTGACAGTGTTGGAAGTATCAAAGTAGATTTGTGCTCTATTTATTATTGAGGAAATAGATCCAGGTTAAGTGGCTTATCTAGCTACAAATTCTTTAGTCAAGTAGGGCAGATGAAACTAGAACTCCATTCTTTTGACTCTTATTTTGGTATATTCCCTCAACTAACCCAAATTGGTTAGTTTTTTGGACTGTTTTTTTTTGGACAGCCTATCACCTCTGTTTCATTTAGGGCACGCAGGCAATTAGGTTTTTTTAGAGGTTTTCTATTCTGAAGTCTGTTAGGTTCTGTCCAGTTGTTACTTCTTAATTTAGACACTCAACTTTAATCCCTGTTAAACAGTACGATTTTTAGGCAATCCAAACAATTGCTCCAGTGCTTTGAAACTTGTTTCTCAGTGTTATCCATTTGGTAGTTCTCTTCCTTGGGTTAGTGACCTATTTAGTTATTGTGATATTTGTCTGAAAGCGCACACTGTCATAAAAGGTTAGATTACATTCAGGTAGGAAATACGCAATATATTTTAGAAATATCTTTCATAAACCAGTTATGATATAGAAGTTCTGGCACTTAAATGTGAATTCATTTCCCTTTTTATTTAGTACCCACTTTGTGTTGATCTTTACAAATGTTATTTTATTTAAACTTCAGAAAAGTGTGGTCTTTTGCTGAAGTTTCCCAACTATGTGGTGGATTGATTCAGAATCCAAATCTGTATTGAAGTATCTGTGCTTTCCTGAATACCACTCTACACGTAATGTGAGTGAAGTAATTTCTAAACATTTTAAATGTTTAACTGGAGCTGGGAAAAGGATGTCAGAAAAACTAAATCTCTGACATTACTCACACAGAGGTCAGCACATACCCACTCCCCGCCTTTGCTAAATGTCAGTTCGTAGTTCTCAGGTTGAGAAATCCTGCTCTAAGGGCTTTATGTAGTCACGGTTTTACTCCAAGTATGTGTGTTTATATGTTTAACTGGTGACAGTTGTGTGGTGGTTGGTGTTAGAATGTGAGATGCAGAACTCCTTGTGCTCCATGGTTTATGTTCTTAATTTGCTTACCTTCTTCCTTGGGAACGGGTTGTCCATGGGAGTAGAGCATGACTATTGTTTTCAATTCCCTGTTGCTTCTAGAGAATCTGGGATTTAGTGTTGAAGACTTGAGTGGTGAAGGTTAGGCTTTTTTTGTTTAATACTTATTTTAATTAGAACTTTTGATGGTTAAAAAAAACAACTTGTGAAACTTCTAACTAAGCTGACTTTGGGGGTACTGCAGGTCTTTGAATAACTTGCTTTTGTTGCTATAATGTTGAAGGAAAAAAACACATATGTTGAACAAGACCACATTATTTGAGGACCTGTTTTCTTATATGTCATTTCTCTTAAAATTGCAGTTTCCAAGAATTTATGAATAATGTTAAGAGAGGCCTTACTGAATTGACCTGCCACTGTGTGATTTATATGAGGAGTTGTTATTGGTAAAAGCCTAGATTTGAAGGAATTACTGCTTGGCATTTGGAAACAAGTTCTTTCTCTTTTCCCTTGTTTTTGAGTTCTAAGGCATGACCAGAACACCAGTACTTTCCCCATTCTTCACAATACCTTTCCCAGACTTGATTTTGTTTTTCTTTGATCTAGATTGCCATACCCACCTTTTTAAGCTTGAATTTCATTGTGTCATTCAGACTGACCAAGAATAATCAGAGGTTCTTTATTCCTGCTGTTATACTTATTAAGCTCTCCTGCTTGGTTTTCATGGAAACTTTCTTGTAATCCCCAGTTCAGGATTGAGTTCCACTAAATGGATAATGTCTCATTTATATTATCAGTAGCTACTGTTATTGTTAACATTATTTATTATTGATATGCGAGGAACTATGTGTATTACCTGGTTTAATGATCACAATAACCCCATGAAGTACTCATTTTGAGTTTTTTTAAATTGTGGTAAAATAACAGAACTTACCATATTAAACATTTTTATGTGTACAGTTCAGTAGTGTTACGTATATTCACATTGTATATTTACATCTCTGGGACTTTTTCATCTTGCAGAACTAAAACTCTCTGCCCGTTAAACAGCTCCTCATTTTTTCCTTTTACTAGTCCCTCATTTTCATCATTCTACTTTCTCTTTTGGTTTGATTTTTATGATTTAGCTACTTTATATATCTTATACAAGTAGAATCATACAGTATTTGTCTTTTTGTGATTGACTTATTTACTCAAAATAATGACATCCAGCTTTATTCATGGTATAGTATATGAGATTTCCTTCCTTTTTAAGGCTGAATAATTTTCCATTTCATGTATATAGCACATTTTGTTTATTCATCCATCCATTGATGGATACTGGTTGCATATGTTTCTTGGCGTTTATGAGTAGTGCTGCTGTGAACATGGGTGTGCCAATATCTTTTTCAGATTATCTTTTCAATAAACACCCAGAAGTAGAATGACTGGATCACATGGTCGTTCTAATTTTAATTTATTGAAAAACCACTACACTGTCTTCCATAGTGACTGTTTCATTTTACATTAATGAAATATGCAAGTGCACATGGATTCCAGTTTCTCTAGTCCTCGTCAGCACTTGTTATTTTCTTTTTGTTGTATTTTTTCATTTTTCTTTTTTTTTTTTGCAAGTAGCCATCCTAATGGGTGTATTGTGATATACCTCATTGTGGTTTTGAATTACATTTCCGTAATAGTAGTGATGCTTAGCATTTTTTCATATGCATGTTGGTCATTTGTATATTGTCTTTGGAAAATATGTCTGTTCAAGTCCTTTGCCTGCATTTTAATCATTTTTGGGGGGTTGTTAGGGTTCTTCAGTCTTTTACCAGACACAGGCATATCTTGGAGATATTGTGAGTTTGGTTCCCAGACCATTGCAATAAAGTGAACATTGCAATAAAGTGAATTAGACTGTTTTTGGTTTCTCATTGCATATAAAAGTTACATTACACTATACTGTAGTCTCTTCAGTGTGTAATAGTATTATGTCTAAGAAAACATTGTACTTAAATATGACACTGAGACACAAAGTGATTATCGCAAGCTGTTGGAAAATGGCACTAATAGACTTGGTTGACACAGGGTTGCCTCAGGCCTTCAATTTGTTTAAAAAATGCATTATTTTTAAAAGTGCAGTAAAGTGAACCACAATAAAATGAGGTATCTCTTTAAATGATCTTAAATGTATTCCTCCATTCTGTGGATTGCCTTTCACTGTGTTGATAGTGCCCTTTGATATACAAAAAGTTTATTAAGTCTTGCTGATCTATTTTGTCTTTTAGTGTCATACTCAAGAAATCATTGATGAATCTAGTGTCATAAAGTTTCCCCCAGGAGTTGTGCAGTTTTAGCTCTTTTGTTTAGATCTTTGATCCAGTTAATTTTTCCATGTAGTGTAAGGCAATGGTTCAATTTCATTTTTTGCATATGAATATCCAGTTTTCCTAATACTATTTGTAAAATAAGTCTGTCCTTTCCCAAAGCATTCTTGTTGAAAATTATTTTACCATACTTGGGAATACTTATATTGATTGTATATATGAAGTGATTTACATTGAAGTGTGACTGATCAACAGTACCAACAGATTTTCAAAAAGATTTAGCTAACCCCAAAGTAATCTATGTTTGGTAAAATAAAATGAAGGAAGTTTTTAGGGGTGTTAGATCTTTTTTTGCATTGCACTCTTCTTCTAGGAGAATAAGTATTTCCATAACTTTGCATTTCAGTTCTGATACGTTCCCAGCTCCATGTTCTAAACCACTGATTTTCAAACTCTTTTAGCAATGAAATTCTTCCTGTCACCCCAAAAGGAAATCTTAGATGTGTGTCCTGTGTTTCCTTTGGTAATATTGTCTTAGTATTTGTTCCTCTAAAAAATAAATGTATAATGTTTACCTATTTTTGCTAACTGATGATAGCACAGGTTCATTTGTGCTTTTCAGTGTGAAAAATGTGTGTATGTTATGGTTTTTAAGATTTATGCCTGTGTTAATGATTTAAAAAATACGTAATGATGTACGAGAACACCTTCAAATCAAATGTTTGCAGAGTGCCTGAAACTGCTGTGGAAATCAGTGTGAGAGATGCTGGCTTATCGATGGGGGTCATTAGGCAGCATGTACAGAGCAAGAATTACAATATTATTCACCTGAAACCTTATATAATGTTATAAACCAATGTTGCTTCAATAAAAATTGAAAACAGCAAAGAAACAAAAACCTACTGGCTTATTTAGATATCGCTAAGAAGTTCAAATTGTGGTTTTGGAGAACCATTTTCTCTATGTAAAGTTAACTAGAGTGCTAAGTGTGAGATACTTAGTGCTGAGACACGGGGCTAATTGAGCAGCCTGACAACTAACCCCTCACTTCTGTACTAAGGCTTTAAGGATAAGTGTCAAAAGACATCTCATTTTTTGTGTGTCCTAATGTGGTTTGACTTAAGAACAATTCACATCTTGTATTTTAAGATACTGAGGTTGACAAAGATACTGAATTTTTTCAGTTGTGGGAATTTTATTCTTTGAGATTTGATTTTAATTTATGTCAGTAGCATTTATTAACTTTGTAATGGAAGATAGTAATTTTAGATTTTAGCAATCTTACATAAATTAAGGTCTTCAAGAAAAAAATCACTCTTTTTTTAGAGAGCTCTTTTGCTTAATGGAGTGTTTCCCAGGAATTTACCTTATTTATGATGAAATATACTGTTTTTTTAAATCTGTAATCATTACCTAATTACTGTGCAATGGCATTAAGTAAATTTGCAGAGCCTAAGATTCTTGAAAATTGGTGTAGCTGGGTGATATTTTAAATTTAGCAACAATAAGAAACATTCTTATTCAGGGTATGTAATACAAATGTTGGAAAAATTTTCTTTTGTTTAGCTTTCCCCCCTTTTGCCTTCTTCAAGCTTTATTAATACTGACATTGTAACATACATTAGTTTAAGGTATATAAGTTGGTGATCTGCTACAAATATGTTGCAAAATGATCACCATAATAAGGTTAATATTTCTATCTTTTCACATATATTAGCATGTGTGTGTGTGTCACATTTTCTTTGTCCACTTTTCTGTCAGTAGACTCTTAGATTCTTCCCATGTCTTGGCTGTTGTGAGTAATGCTACAGTGAACATGAGGGTACAGATACCTTTTTCTAATACCAATTTTCTTTCCTTCAGATAAAATCCCAGAGGTGGAATTGCTAGATAAAATTACAGTTCTATTTTTAATTGTTGGGGAAATCTCCATACTGTTTTCCATAGTGGCTATACCAAATGACACTCCTGCCAGCAATACTCTTTTCTCTGTAGTATCATCAGTACTTCTTGTCACTTTTTGGTGACCATCCTAATTGGGGATGAGATGTAAAAACTTGTTGAGGTTTTGATTTTCATTTCCCTAATTGTTAGTGGTGTTGAGCATCCTTTCATGTATCTGTCAGTCATCTGTTTCTTTTTTGAGAAAATTTCTGTTCAAGTCCTCTGCTTAGAGGGGGTTATATGTTCAAACCTCAGCAAATGTATGCTTTCACATCCTGCTGACAGTCTGCTCCCAAAAGTTACCACGTACCACTGAGCCCCTTCCTTCCTCCACTCCCACCCTACCACTGATTGCCTCAGCTTTACAGTAAGATGGTAATATGATTGGCTTGGTTTTGACTGACTCTTTGTTATGTTTCTCAATATTCCGTATTTAAGTGAGAACATCTAGTGTTCGCTTTTCTCTTTCTCACTTATTTCTCTCAGCACTGTTCTATCCCATTTCATCCATGTTGTTGCAGGTGGCATTTCATCCTTTTTTGTAGTTGAGTAGTATTCCTGTGTGTGTATGTTTGTATGTGTGTTTGTGCATGCATGCGCACATGACATTTTTCTGTACTTCTATGTTCATTGCAGCTCTATTAACAGTAACTAATTTATGGAAGCAATTTCAATGCTGAGGACAGAGGAATGGATCTGAGATGGTTTTTAAAATAGTGGCTTTAATCAGATTTTTACTGCTCTTTATTTGTAAGTTGTGTTAAATTGTTATCTCAGCATCAATTTAGGAGTATTTACTAGTATATACTATTATATAGTATTATATACTATCAATTTAGGAGTATTCTATCAGAAGTGGGTTTGCAAGGAGTAGAAAGTAGCGATTTTCTTTATGCTAGGAATTTGCTAGGAATTAAAAAAAAATTAAATTGCCAGGAATTAAAAAATCTGTAAGAGCTAGAATAATTTGTAGTATACACAAACTTTTCTAGTGTTGAAAAAATTTGAGAAAAAATTCATTGTAGCTCAAGAGGCATATTTCAATTCTATTTTAGTTCATATCTAGCATGCCCAATTAATTTTTTCATAAGTAAAATTGTAAACATTTTGTCAGATTTCTGTATTTGCTCTTAACTTGTATAAAGGCCAAACTTTGTATCCCTGTTTTTATAAAGCTCCTTTTTCCTTTGTCTCATACTGATTCTATAAGGCTAGACATACACATCCATAAGTTTGGTAATAAAAATTGTCAGAATTTGAACATTTTTTTTCCTCCCAAAAATGGCAGAAAGAATTCATGTATTTCATTGCTATTAGCATATTAATTGCCTGCTAAAAGAATGAATTTCAGGTAATGTGTTCAGCCTTCTAGAGACATCTGTCTTAGGTAACACTTATGACTATGTTTTTTTGGGGGGTGGAGGGTGGGGAGCAAATTCTAATTTTTGTGTTGATCAAGTCCTTGCAGCATCTTGCTTTAGGTGATGTGTGTTGTGTGGTTCTCAGCTTTACTGTTAAAAAGTTTATTTTAGATATGCTTATGTAATCTCCTTTTTGATTACTTATTGGATAATTTTTTGAGGGTAATTTTTGATTATTCAGCTATAATAAAAGTATTTTATTAGAGTAGATTTGGAGGTTGCTTTTGGCACATGAAAGTAGTAGTACTTTATTTAAAAATTGGTGCTTTAGATGGATAGCGTAACCAAATGCTTGACTTTTATATTTAAGTAGCTTTCGGGCCTCCCTGGTGGCGCAGCGGTTGAGCGCTGGGCTGTGGAGCTGTCGGCAGCACAAGATGTGAGTTTGACGCCCAGCTGGGGAGAATCCCACATGGTGCGGCAGACCTCTCCTGCCTCGCCTGCTGCTCCCCTCAGCAGTGTATTTCTGATCTGCCTGTTCTGCTCCCCACTCTGTCTCTGGTGAACCCTCTTGCCGCCCCACGCCTCTGGCCTGTACACCAGCTTGTATGTATAAATAAATAAATCTTTAAAAAAAAATAAATTTGTGCAACCTTTTTTAAAAAATATTTAAGTAGTTATCAAAGTATACAAAGGTAAATTACTTGCATTCTAAATTATTTTAGTATCTTTACATTCTTCATTCTAATATATCTATATTTAGGCTCTTTTCTATCTTAACATAAATTTTATAACTGGTTTCTTATTTAGGTACACTTATTGTCTTACTAAGAAAAAGTTTTACATTTTTAACTCCATAAAAACCTATAGTAGATTTCTTTATGTTTTATTTAAGTCTTATTTAAAATAAAGACAAGGATGAGAAAAACCCTGAGAAACAAAATCAGTAAAACTTATAAAAGAATGTTATAAAGAAGTATGATGATTATGATAGGAAGTCATAAGACCGTGATCCGCAGTGATGTTCTTTATATTTGACAGAAACAGCAATCTTTTATGCCCAGGTAAATAAATAATTTTTTTTCACAAAAGAGATCTAATAATTTATGGTTGAAGCATAAGTGAAATACTGTGGCCCTTCAGTTAAGTAATGCACAGTCAGGCCTTGGATGTAAAAGTTCAGTCAGTGTAGTTGTTGCAGCCCATGTCATTGAAGGAATGGGGACAAAAGTCTGTTTGTAACTACCATGGAACTGAGTACAAAGACAGAGAGACCTCTGAACTTTGTGGCTGTGCATCTGAACAAGGAATTGTTTGAGGATGGGAAAAGCTGCCAGTAGACTTGGGATATGCTTTCTCCTTGCTTTCTACAGAATTGTTGAATGACCCTACTCTAGAAAAACAAAAAAGCAAAACCCCCCAAAAACAAAAAGCTTAATTGGTAGAAATTCTCATTAGTCTCAGAAAATCTTGTGTCCACATAGCTAAATCTAATTAGATATTCATATCCTAGAGTGACAGTGACAGTCTCTGTAAGCATATTGTCTCTGGTTATAAAAATGGCAACATTAATTATTGCTGTTTTACGCATTGACAAGGCTGGTAGAAGCTTATGGTTCCTTCCTTTGCAGTTGTTATCTTTTTTTTTTTTTTAAAGCTGTCCTCTAGCTCTGCTGGTTGAAAAGTCCTTCTGTATCTGGGTCACGCTAACTCTTAGGTTTCTTTTTCATTGTTTTTAAAGTTTGGGCATTTTTCAGAGAGAAACCTGCAAATATTTGTTGAATCAATGAATGAAAAAACTACATTAAAGTGTTGTTTTTGTGTGAGAAAATAAGACATGGCATTTGCATTACTTTTTTCTTCTTTCTCTCCCAATGTGGTTAATAAAATCTAGTGACCTCTTTATTTGAAAATGGCATAAATGTATACTCTCTTGCAGATTTAGAGTAATTCAGCTGTTGATTATACTTCTCTGAGTCACACTAGTCAGTTTCAAACTGGGCTCAGATAGCAAGGTTTCATTTCACATTTGGTGTCCTTGGAAACATCTGAAGAATCAATATTATTATTACCATTTTGGAGAAAAGATGGATGGTTTATATTGTTGCATATCTCTTTTATCCATGACCAATAAAGCAAGATGTTTGAAATTAATGTACCAGCTCACCATTAAATTGTCCATATACTTTGAAGTATATTTGTGTGTTTCTTTTCATATGCTTTTATATAGTTTTCTTTCTGATCAGTAGTCAGCATCATAATTTGGTTTACAGGTAGTTGCAGAAATCTGTAATCATATTGTGTAAATGTAGCCACTGATACTGAGTCTGTAGCTTCATTAATAGCTGTCTTTGTGAGTGATAAGGCATAATGTGGCCAAAATTAGTGTAAGAAAGATGACTAACTTTTTAGTGACTTTTCTAAATGTGCTTATGTATATGTTACCATTAATTTAATGTAAGTTCTCAGTTGCTACTTAATTTTATTCATCATATTCATATGAATAATAAATTAGGAAGTTTAACCTTGAGACTTGATTTATCAACTACTCTTTGATTTATCAACTAATCTTATGAAATATAATTTATTGGCAAACATTCTTCACACTCTTTTTAGAGCTTGCTTTTTTTTTTAAGATTTGTTTATTTATGCATAAAAACTGGGGTGTAGGGCAGAGGTGTGGGGAGGTGAGAGGATTCACCAGAGTCAGAGTGGGGAGCAGGACAACTGAAGTACACTTGCTGAGGGGAGCAGCGGGCGAGACATGAGAGGTCTGCTGTGCCCTGTGGGAATCTCCCTGGCTGGGTATTGAACTGGTGCTGCAGTGGCTCTGGATAGCTTCATAGTGCTGTGCTTAACCCATTGTGTCACCAGGGAGGCCCCTTTAGAGTTTCTCTGGTATGCTTAAGGTGAGTAGGACCTCCAGGTGTCTGTTACTCCTCAGTGGAGGTAGAGATAAAGAGTGGAGGGGACTGAAGTTGTGAAGGGAAAGATTTGGCAGTCAGGGAAGACTGCTGAAAGAGAGTGAGAACTCAGAGATGGAGAGAGAGAGAGAGAGGAACTAGATAGTAAAATTTAGCCACAGATGAACAACCTTTTCAACCTAAAGGAAACGAGAGTGAAATCAGAACTGCTACTGCAGGCATCAGATGATCTTTGTCTGGTGGACGAGACAATCCTTAAATGTCTCCTAGATTAAAAAAAATTAAATTCCTCTTCATCTTCCTTGTGATAATTGATGTCTTTCATTCAGTTTTGGCTTTGGCTTATAATAAAAAATCTTTCCTTTGATAGACTGAATTTAATTCAGACTTTAATGTGATAATTGTGTAAGAGAGAACAAGCAAATCTTTGCACAAGAGACTGTATTTGACAAAATACTATAAAATCGCCATAAAACACTTAATGACTAGAATACTTGCTTTTCAAAATCTCCCATGAAATATGTTATTACTATTTTAGATAAAAATAAGAATTTTTTAATAGTCCACTCCATTATACTAATATGGATGGTTTATGCAGGGAAAAAGAGAGGTGAACAGAAGAATGTAATACTGGCTAAGTACTCCATTATTCACATCTTATATATTGAGAGGAAAAGTTTGTGTTTGGATAATACATTCAGCAATAAAGTGTCATCTCACTTGATATTTTATGAAATCACAAATGCCAACTGAATTAATTTGGATGAATGGTGAACAGTGCTTTAGTTTAGAAAATTCATTGTTCATTCTGAAAAAAATTGTCAGGAAATACACTTTAGGATTCATGAAGTTGGGTTTTTAAAAAACTTATTTTAAACTTACATCCAGGAACTGATAATTTTAGAAAATTTTATCAACTTTTTAATAATTTTCTTTTTAAAAGATTAGAATTAAAACATGAAAGGAAAACATTCTGGACACTGATTTGTAGCTGCTAGCTAAAGAAATGGTGCAGTGCCTAGACTTTTAATGTTACAGTGCCTGAAATTAATTTCCTCCTGTGGTAAATAATATGAAATATGCTCTAGAAAAATAGTTTTGTCCTGGCCGATGTGAGATAGGCAGAACTTTCTAGGTGAAATTTTTGGGAAAGCCATTTCAGTTCTTTTCTTCCTGCATGGGAATTGGACCTGAAGATGAGCTAGTTTTTAGAGAAAAACCAAGAGATTTACAGAAATCTTTTTTAAAAGATTTATTTATTTATGCATACAAGCTGGGGTGTAGGCCAGAGGTGTAGGGTGGTGAGAGGATTCACCAGAGACAGAGTGGGGAGCAGGACAGGCAGATTGACCGAAATACACTGCTGAGGGGAGCAGTGGGCAAGGCAGGAGAGGTCTGCTGTGCCATGTGGGAATCTCCCTGGCTGGGTATTGAACTGGTGCTGCAGTGACTCTGGATAGCTTCATAGTGCTGTGCTTAACCCGTTGTGCCAGCAGGGAGGCCCCCTTACAAAAATCTTAATCTGTGTATTTTTGAGCTGCCCAGCTCAGTAAGTGCTTTTCTCAGAACTGCCATTTCTTGAGAGGAATAAGAAGGGATTTTATGTAACTTCAAATCTGTGCGACTCTGCGATTTCTAGAATTACTTGTTTTTTAGACTTGATGGGACCAGCTGGGTGAATATTGCTTGCTATTGGAGGTTTGAAGGAAATGGAAGAAAGTATTCATAAATAGTCTAGCATTTCCCACTGGTATTTCATCCTCTCTCTTATTTCAAGTTCCTGGCTTCATCTAACTATAATCTATAATGAAATTACTAGAGTTCCCTCTCAGTGGAGGGATTTGCAGGCATTTATTGTATTATTAGGGTCTGGATTGGTTAAGGGCAGGAATTGCTCTCCATGCCAAAGTTATCTGTAAAGTTCTTTCTATCCCCTTAAAACAAAACTTAAACATGTTTAATGTACATGCAGGGAAAGTACAGAGTTTATACATGCATAAATATGATTTTTCACAAACTGCACATACCTATGTAACCTACATCTGATCAAGAAGCAAAGAAGTTCCTCTTTTGCCTTGTGCATCACTAGTAGCTAGACTTCTATCGGCATAAATTAGTTTTGGCCTGTGTTTGTATTTTACATATGTGAAATCATACAGAATGCATTCTTTTGTGTCAGACTTCTTTTGCTTAACATTCTCTGAGATTTATCTGTATTGTTAATATAGTTATAGATTCTCATTGTAGTGCAGCATTCCATTGTGGCCTGACTGTATCCCAGCTTATTTATCTTGTTTACAATTGGTGGACTTTTGGGTTGTTTCCAGTTTTAATTATTATGAATACTGTTACTAAAAACATTCTAGTACATATCCTTTGGTAAACATATGTAATCACTTTGTTGGTTCTATCTATGTGTTGGAATGGATTTGCTGACTTATAGGGTATCAGTCATGTATGGGAGTTTTAGTTGTGCATACTTGATATTGTCATTGCTTTTAACCTAGTCGTTCTGGTGGAGATATAATTTGTGAAGTGCCTGTGCAAAGCTTTTTCCCATTTTTTTATTGAGTTGTATGTCTTATTGTTTATGAGACTTCTGTTTATATTCTGGATAATAATAATTTGTCAGATATTTGTATTGTGATTATATTTTTCCTATTCTGTGGGCTACTCTTTTGTTATTTTAAGTGTCTTTGAGGAATAGGTCTTGACATAATCCAGTTTATCATCTTTTACTTTATAGTAATACTTTTGGCTGCACTATTAAAATGACCTTTGCATACTACAAGGCTGCAAAGATGATAATCTAAATTTTTTTCTATAAAAGCTTCATTGTTTTACCTTTTATCTTTAGACTTTATGAAGAGTTGGTTTTTGTGTAGGATATGAAGGAGAGTCAAAAGACATTTTTTCCAATATGGATATTTAGTTGAGTCACCTCCATTTGATAAAAAGACTATCCTTTACCTACTATACTGTGGTGTCAGCTTTGTTGTAAATCAGGTAACCAACTATATGTGGGTTGTTTCTGCATTCTATTTTGTTCTGTTCCTCAGTTTTTTACCCTTTTGTGAATACCATACTGTCTTAATTATTATAGCTTCATAACAGGTTTTAGGTTTTCTAGCTTTTGTTCTCCTTTAAGAAGGTCTTAGTCAACATTAATAATTGTCAACTGGTTAGGTGGAGTTAATATTCATTTTATGTGCCTTGTAACTTTTGTATACACATTCTCATTCAGCTGACTGAAATACTGGCTTAATCCACTGAGTCATCAAGAGAACCCAGCTAGGACCTCTAACCTCTTAATGGATTTTCAGATTTATTGAGTAAACAGAATAATTTCTTGGTGCACACATAATACATCACATTAAAAATCAGTGCTCACTTTTAGCATAAATTGCTGCAGTGTGCAGTAATCAAATATTTAGTTCAAATGTGTGTATTTAATTGCACTGATGCTTAATTTTCTCATTTGTAAGTAATCAGCTGTTTTGTTTATTATGACCAACTCTGTAGATGCCATGTTTGGGAATTAGTTTGCTTCAAAAAGATGAAACAGGAATAGTGAAATAAAAATAAGACTGACTCCATCTGGAAGAATGAATCATCTGTGCATGACATTTAAAGGCAGTGATCTTTGTTAGTAACAACGTGATATTGTCAGTTGGGAGAAATTTCTACTTAATATCCTGCCTTCTTTTCCCTTTCTATTTCATGTTTATTCAATTGTGGGAAATTATAAGGTTTTTAAGTAAAATAACTACTTCAGATTGATCATTCATCATATTACGTATTTTCTTTAGGGGGTGGGGACTGGGGAAGAGGAAGGGAAGTAAGGACCCTAGACAGAGTGCCTGTGTATCCCAAATTCCCATGTGACATGTGTCATCTTTGATAGGTTATTTAAAATTGATACTATCTTGGGGTTTGAAAATAAATTATCACTATAATAATATTTTCCTTGTTTTTAAAATAAGCGGCCAATGATCAGAGGTCTCTATACATGTGGGTTGCATGAGTTTTTTACCCCTCTTTTCGGTTAACCGTCAGTTACAAGGGTTCATGTTTGGTTTAGAGATTGAAATTGGATGTGAGTTAGGTGTCTGAGACTCTGATCACACCTATCTACTTTTAATTACAAATAAAGATCATAACCATTTCACATAGTATAATTTTAATGGACTTATACTTGAACAATTAAAGCTTCCACAATTATATTCTGTGTTAGAATAATAGACTGACCCAAATTTGCTTTGGTATCTTGTAGCAGTTCATTTACACAAGCATATTGTGTGCAAAAGTTCTCCTGTTTTGCAGGTCAGGGACTTTTTTTGCTTAATTATCTCAGTGGCAGCATAGAATAGAATCCATTTATCTATTGAGCGCATATTGATTTTCAAACACTTAATAAGCACTGGTCATATAAAGACGTGCTATTGATTCTGCCATCAGAACTTTCCAATTCAAGTTGTTTGCCTTTTATAACCTGTGGTGTTTTTGCATACTGATAACAAGAAATAATTTTTAATTGCACTCTGAGGACTAAGGCTTTTCTACTCCAGTTATGTATAACGTTTCTAGTACAGTGTACTAGATTTTCACATATTTGAGCTGTTTTTCCTCACCCCACAATTAGTTACTAGCGTGTGACCTATCTAGATTTAGCCTTTTGCATTCTCTATGGAGAGCATATTCTGTCTGAAAATACTATGGCTCTGCTTATGAGTGTTCTGGAGATGACCATCCAAAATGAATGTGCACTATACTTCCTTATCACCTCCTTTTTTGCTTGGATTGGAAAAATATTAAGAGCATGTATACCTACCTATGCATAAATGATGGCCTTATTTGGCAATACACAGTCTGTCCTTTTTCATAGAGATGATCTGTCTACTAATATTACAAGTTCCTGTTTAGGAAACAAAGCAAGGTAATGGACAGGGAGAGAGAGAGAGATCTTTATCTGACAAAATTTAGATGATTAGTCCTTAGGTATTTTGGAATTGAAGGGAAGATTAGGAGCAGTTTTATCCAAAATTACATAGGCATGGTACGCCTTCTCTTCCTTGTGTTTTGTTTTCTTCTCCCTCTTCTTCTGCCTTCTAAACTTACTCTCTGCCTCTCTAATCCATTCCCTAAAAGCACACCTGGGCTTATTTTTAATCTATGTAGTTCTATTTTTACATATTTTAAATCAATACCAAATTTCTCTGCCTCTCTCTAGCTCTACTGCTTCTCCCCTAGCTTTAATATTCTCTTCTGGTTACTGCAGCAGCTTACTTATTGCTCTCTTTACCTAAAACGTTTCTATTCCAGTTTATTCTTTCTCCATTTTGAAGCCAGGATAATTTAAGATACATATGCAAGAATTCAGGGAGCTTCCCTAGGTGATGCTCCCTGGTTGAGTGTAGAGTTGGGCTTAGAGAGAGAGGCTAAAGCATGTTGAGTAGAGGGAGTGGCATTTACAAAAGCCATGTTTTAAATCATGAAGGCTTTGTTATGTCAAGGAGACGGCCTGCAAGAAAGGCTGTGGTTCTTTTATACTTGTTATTTACCTGTAAGTATGCTGGCAAAATTAGTCATGTAACTTCAGGTTATGTATCCTTGCTTTAACCCAAATGCAAATGAATTGAAACCTTACGTCTCTTACGCCAGAGTATTTGAAGATCTGATCTGCCATTTATATTTAGCAGCGTGTTCCTTTTAACATTTCCTGTAGTATTTGGCTCACTCTACTGCGTTTGTTTAATTAGTATGTAGAACTAATTTGTAATGGTGATCAATATTTTGCCCAGCTCAGCAAATACCTTTGGTGAGTTGGAATCCCTAGTCAAGAACAGAAGTTGCTAGTTACACTGTTATTTGAAAACAGCATGTTAGCACGGGCAATACCCTGAAAAGAACACAGGTTGCAGGTACCATTTACTAAATAGCTGACCATTGTTGGCTTCTTAACTGATTTTTTGATAGTAGATTCTAGTGGAGTTCATTGTTTTCTTCAGTGGTAATCAGATAAGACATGATCACAGCTGAGGGTAAAACTGTTAAACTGGCAGTAGATCAAGTAGTGTGAGTGATGGTAAAAGGTGTTAAAGGTGATAAGGTATACTATAGATGTAATGTTAGTTTAGAATTGGTTTAAAAGTGTAAATTGTCTCCTTTTCTCTGGTGGCAACAATACAAGATGAGGTATAGTCACACCGGCTTGTTTGCGGGAAAGGTCCTTTGTTGTTTTTTTAACCTTCACTATTTTCTCCATTTCTTTGCTAAAATTTTACTTATAAGTCCCTGTAATATTCATATAGTATTGATGTGTATCAGTAAGTTTGTTAGACACATTTCTGTTAAATTATATAATTTTAAAGTGTAGTTGCATTTAAATGTTGAGTTTACACAAATTAGATGTTATTTTTTGTGTGTATATGAATACCATGTATTCATATAATCCACTTATTTTTAAACTTTACTGTTTTCTGCCATGAGTTTTTTTAGATTCAGAGGCAGATTTTCTTTGTAGTGGAACTGTTCCAGGATTTTGTAGTGTAGACTGCTGGAAAAGTGATTCACTTATTAGAATTGTATTCTGCAGTCAGGATTTTTAGAGCACATCATATTTCATTGAGGAGAGATGCTTGAGAAAAGGAAAGTCTTATAAACCAGATGAAAGTAAGTGTCTTTGCTACCTACCTGATCTTATCACCATCACCTTTGGAGTTACTGAGTGGTGCTTCATCAAGATAAGAGTCAGTTTACTACTTTGTCTCCTGTTGTAGTCTCTTAATCAATAATCACAACTTGCTGGTTTAGTTTATAAGATATTTTTGAGATCTGAGCCAAATTCAGAGTTGGATTTTAGCATTCATTATAACTAAAAAGCTGTTTGTTGAGCAAATAATTTCTTTGAAAGGCAAAAAACAATATAGTAAAGTTCATACATTGCTTATGGGAGTGTTAAATGATGTGATTTTTTTTCTGAGGGGTAATTTTGGATTATGTATTAAGAGCCTTAAAATGTCACTTTTGACCTAATAATTCTGTTTTTAGGAACTTGTCTTAAGACAGTAATGTAAAGTGTATAAAAGATTTAATGGAAGATACTGTAGTATTACGTATAATGGTAAAAATGTGATGTCATAATGTCATAACAGATTAATCATGGTATGTCCATATAAAGGAATATTACTTAGCCATTATAAGGTTTCTTTTTGAAGACTGTTTAATATTTAGTAAGATATTTGTAAATACACCAGATAAAACCTATTTATATTCATATCATGTATGATAAAGAAAAATTGCTCAAACTGTTATAGAGCTACTGGAATTGGAGACAGGAAAATGTATGTCCATTTTGGCTTCTATTTGTATTTTAATATTGAGCGTATTCATGTATTAATTTGTAATTTAAAGTAAAGAACAAAAAACTCCTGAAACTTGAGATTGTAGTTTGTTAAAAAAAATTCACAAAGATAATCAGTGGTTATCTCCAGGAGGCAGGAATTAATTAATTAATTTTCTTTGTATTTTTTCTGTATTTGCTAGAATTTTGGCAATTAGTAGAATTTTATTTTGGAATAAAAAAGCCAGTGAGAATTAAAAAAGCTGAAATTGTAGGTAATGGCAGTGTAGCCTGGGGTATGGGGCTAGCCGTGTGACCCTGAGCGTATTGGGATGTTGATGCTTTACTTTTCTCATAGGATTTTTTTAAATATATATATTTTTATTGTTATATATATCTTTTACATTTTGTATTCCCCTTGGCTAACCCACCACCAATTCACCCGTGATCCATCTCCGTGGTCCCTTGTGTTCTTTTCTACTCCATTTTGTAATTATAATCTCAGGATTATTTGAAGAGATGAGTATAGGCTAGTTTGATAGTGTTTACACTCATTTGGTGCTTAATCTATGTTAATTTCCTTCTTGCTTGCTTTTCTTTATAATGACATAACAGCTAAAAAACTCCACAAAACAGAATGAAAATACCATAAAACTATTAATTAGCACACAGACGTATGGAAGAATTAGGTAGTTGAAAAGTTTATGAAGGTTTTAGGAAGAATGCCATTGCAGGAGAGAAATAGCAAAGTATATGGCATTTCACTCCTGGTGGAAGGAAGAGGCGGTTTGAAGCTTCATTGTTCTCTGTGAACCCCAGTGTTAGTCAGCAGCAACATGGTTTTCTAAGTATAGTTTAAAAATTCCCCATAGGTTCAGTCTGATCAATCTTTTTGAAGCTGTGGTGCAGATAAATTGCTGTCTTTATTCATCATGACAGTCAACATTAAGAAACAAAGGTATTCAGGATTTCAGGATAATAAAAGTCATAGCAGGAATTCAATATATAAAATGAGATAGCTTCATTAATTTCAGAGGTTATATTTCAGTGTCATAAGATAACTAGGGAAAAAGATATCAATATAGAATTCTCACAGCAGTTGATGATTACATTCTTTTTACACATGTTTATTAGAAATACAATAGAAACTACAGATAGTTGTTTCCCCTATTTTGCTGAGCAACTACCACAGGCTTACAGGGGAAGCTGGATACTTTAGATACCAGAGCACCGTTCTGTTTTCTCTAGTGTTGCTGAGCTCTTGGTGTTTTCATAAAAAGAAACAGGTTTTTTTTTTTTTTAAAGGGCCAGAGAAGTTTTATGGCTACAAATGTTTCTATTCTACTTGCCTTCTTATTTAGCCCTATTCCTTGTCTGAATAAGTTTGCTCTCTTTTATGGATGTGTTTCTTCTTCTGATACTCTTTTCTCTTGTATTGCAGCCCTTTACAAATGCCAAATATTGAAAGCCAGTATGGGACAGACTTTCATGTTGTAAAAAGTGAGTGTACTTTGGGAAGCCAGGTTGCATGTGTGCTTCTGAGCCAACAGCAGGGTCTCAGCTGGTAGTCTGCAGGTGGGACCTGCCATGTGCACCTTTTTCTTGAGTATCTATTAGCAGTAAACATTTCAACATTAATGCCAATTCAGTGTCTTTGTAGATATGTGAAACCTTCGTTCCTGACATAAGTATCTATGTACTTTATAATCCTTTTCCTAAAAAAGTTAAAATACTTTTGGACTATACTGTCATTTCAGTGAAATTATATCTTCCCTACCTTGTAGATTTACCAGCGATCAATTTTCTTTCTGTGTCTGAATAGCATCTTTATATTTTTAACTTGCCACATAGTTGCTTGACTCATAGGTTATCTGGGATGTTTTGTGTTCTTTTTAATGAATTCTAGACTAGTACTCTTTTGACTTTGTTCTTTTATTTATGGAAGCCTATCCCTCCCTTATCTAATTCAGTATATTATTGTCATCCTGCACTACATCATGTGTTGTAAGACCTTAACTAAATAGCACTGTGTTGTCCTTTTCTCTTGGTTTGGTAATGACCATGGAGAGGATGTGGACTCCAAGCTGCAGGAGGGCAGAGGCCATGCCAGGTTTACTCACTGTGTGTACTGTGCCTGCACAACTCCTGGGACGCAGTCAGCAAGCGTGCATTTGATGGCTGAGCAATGACTGAGCACAGTTGTACAAGAAAAAATAGTGGGGTCTTAGGTATTGTGACCTGCGTCATCAGTGTATTGCGTGGAGGTGAGGCACAAGAAGAGGAGGAGATTCTACCAGGTTTTTAGAAGTATGTGGACAAATTATACTAGTGTTGGGATATTTTTGAACACTTATATTCCAGGCATTGTGCTTTGAACATTATATGTAGAGTCTCATTTGATCTTTACAATGTACAAACAACAGTACAAATACTCACATAATCAAAGGCGGGAGAAAGCTTTGGCTAGCCTAGGGAAAAGGGGAGTAGGAGTGATTTAGGTGTAGAGCACCACTTATAAGCATGTTTTGTACAGGAGTTGTTGAGGTGTTAGTAGAATAGTAGAATGATTTTCAGTAAGATTTGGATTAGAAGTAAATTTAAAAACTTTCAATTACTACTGTAATCAAAATAATGAGAGCTAAGACAAAAACACTATTTGGATCTTTCCCAAGGAAGTAATTCTTGGTATAAAATTCTATGAGACATTTATTATTGGATGTTAGGCTCATCCAAATTCTGGAAGAAAATAGGTGATCAACCCTAGATGAGTAGATAGATTAATGGAGATGAGTTTTCAAAGCATCCTTTCATTTGAATTCTATTACTTTCTCAGTTTGGATGTAAATAATTTTGAAGGAGAATGTTTGACTTCCTTATTTAACCTTTCATTAAACATATTTAGGACTAATTTAAATTGAAGGTAGAGAAAGTGATTAAAAGGGAAATGTTCATCAACTCAATTTAATTTTAGGAGCTGTAGAGGAATCCATTTGTTGTATCCCCTTCCCATAACCACTTGGAGTTCTCAAAGTTATTTGTAGTTAATACTTGACAAATATGTGATTCTTTTCCTGTTTTGCTATTGCAAGGTTTTTATCTTCCAGAAAACATTTTTAGTAGAAAGCAAAGGTTTTCATAAATTTTGCATTGCTTTAATGTGTTAAAAATGACCTTCAAAGGTTGGATGGAAAATTGCTGTATCATACCTTTTATATGCTGTAAAAGAAAGCCTTTTTCTTCTTTTAAAGTAGAAGTGGAAGAGGAAATGAATAGATCTTACTAGATAAATTTCTTTGAAGGCAGATTAAGAAAATTTGGTACATTTTTGTTTTGGAGAAAATATTGTCACAATAGTTGTATTTTTCTCCTCCTTTGATGTGTGTTGTTTGTGGGTTCTCTTTAAAATCATTTCAGAAGTCTCATAGGTTACTTTGAAGTCATCAAACAGGAAGTGTCAGTGTATGAGAAGATAAACCTATGAATGAATTTAATTAATCAGTTTAAAATCTTATGACTTCTAGCAGCTTGACTCATATCCAGCTTTGAATGATGAATACAACTAGGTCTGCTCTCTTTGTACATTTTTAATATATAGATATCCTTGGTCTTTAACCAGGAGTTGTTCACATGGAGTATAATAATTTTTTATTCACTTCTGAAAATCATGGAATAAGAATTTTTTTACTCTTTTAATCTATTTAATGTACCTGACTAAACATTTGCTTGGAGCAAAATACTGCTGAATCTATAAGGGAAAGGTGAAAGTGAAAGAGCCCTGGCATTTCAGTGCATTTACAGTAGGCTGTGGAAGGTAGACTTGGGTGAGGAAAAGGAGAACTGAATGAAGGAAATACTGTCTTTGAGCTGAAAATGAAATCAGCTTCCATCAAGTTTTAGATCAAAACGTTGATGCTATGATCTGTATCTCCTATTGTATCTCCTATAAAACCTGTTTTTTTTTTAAAGATTTATTTATTCATAACAAGCTGGGGTACAGGCCAGAGGCGTGGGGCAGTGAGAGGGTTCACCAGAGACAGAGTGGGGAGCAGAACAGGCAGATCAGAAACACACTGCTGAGGGGAACAGCGGGTGAGGCAGGAGAGGTCTGCCGCACCATGTGGGATTCTCCCCTGATGGGCGACAAACTCGCATCGCGCGCTTCCTGGCGTGGACAGCTCCACAGCCCAGCGCTCAACCGCTGCGCCACCAGGGAGGCCCTAAAACCTGTTTTAATAGCATGGTTGATGGTAGAGGTGAGTTCGAAAGAAGAAAAGGTAGAAGAGGATTCCTTTTAAATCCTATCTCAGTGTTATGATTGCTCTCCCTGGAAATTTAGTTTGAAATGCATCTAGAGCCAGAGGATTAGTGCATTAGAAATTGCTAGACTGGATGTTCCTAAAGGTTATTATCAGCATTTGATTGTCTCTAGTGACCTACAGTTAAAAATAGTTTTAACTGTTTTGCAGGGATGTATGCACTGCATTGTGGATTTCATCAGTATTTACAATAACCAAACTGTGGAAACAACCTAAATTCCCAGGAATGGAGTGGATTAGAAAAATGTAGTATATATCCACAATGGAATACTACTAAGCTATTTTTTTTTTAAAAGATAAACTCTTGCCATTTGTGACATGAATGGAACTGGAGGAGATCTGCTAAGTGAAATAAGTCAGAAGGAGAAAGACAAAATACCAGATGGTTTCACTTATATGTGGAATATAGAGAAACAAAACAAAGACGCAGATAAACCCAAACCAATAACAAACTCTAGAAATTTGTCTGTGAAATTGAGGCTACAGGAGAGAGAGGGGGCACAGTGGACTGTGGTTGAAGATCCTGGGTGCCTTGGTGGTGGGTGTGGTTTGAGATGTGAGCCCGTGCTTCTGAATCACATGCAGTTTTATAAATCTGTTTCTGAATAGTGATAGCTTTATTTCAGTTTTTTTTTTCAGAACCTCTCATCTGCTGCATTTTAGTTACTGGTTTATGATTTTATTTCATACTACAGGAAGCAGAACGTAAACCTCTGTCTTATTTATTTTATTTATCATCAAAGAAAGGATCCTACCCATTAGGTAGTTTTGAATTTGATGAACTCCTGTGTGCTCGCCATGGTTTTATAGATCATTTGTCCTAGCCATTGCTTTTTCTAACTGAAGACTTTTATTTTTGGACTCCCTAAATTGGTAATACTTTAGTTGAACGTCTTTGACCCTTCATTAGAAGTTCTGCTACATTTGGGTGTTTCCCTGTGTGAAATTTATACCAAAACTTTCAGTTGGAATCAATACTAAAACTGACTAGAGAGAATCCCTCTTTAAGACAGTTTTCTGATGTATGAACCAGTTCCCCAAGCTCAAGTTGACATTGATGTTTAAAAATTGAGGTTCTTTTGCAGGCAGGGATTTTGTTTTATTGCTGTATGACCAGGGGCTAGTAGTAAGCTATTAGTTCTGGTGAACTGTCAAGAATTTTGTTGAATAGGAAAAAAAAAAAAAATTAGAAAAAAAAAAGAATTTTGTTGAATAGGGCCTCCCTGGTTGACACAAGGGGTTAAGTCTCAGCACTGTGAAACTATCAACAGCCACTGTGGAACTAGTTCCATCCTCAGCCAGGGAGCTCACCCACGTGGTGCAGCAGACCTCTCCTGTGTTGCCCGCTGCTCCCCTCAGCGGTGTGTTTCAGTCAGACTGCCTGTTCTGCTCCCCACTCTGTCTCTGGTGAATCTTTTCACACCACCCAACTCCTCCCCGCCCAACACTTCTGGCCTACATTCCAGCTCTTGTGTGCATAAATAAATAAATCTTTAAAAAAAAGAGTTCTGTTGAATAAATGGAGTATTGTCAGTAAATTATGACTATCATCAAAGGTTTATGATTAAATGGCTAATTTCCTTTTATCTGTGTAAATACTATGAAATAATGCCCATAGTATAATGCGCATAGTATCTCTTACAGATTGTTTATAACAGTTGTAACAACCACCTGGAACATTGGTCATGAACCTTAGGTGTACTGTTATTTAAGGTCAAGAACTGTCCTTATCATCTCTCTGAACTAGAAGACTGGAGAAAAAATGGTGATCAGTTGACAAAGATGCAGTAAAATTGTTACCTTTACACATTGTTGGTAACCTTACACAATGTTTAATCTTTTTAGAAAACATTTTAAAAGTAAGCTTGAGAACTATCAAAATAGCTATACTTTTGAGTCAATGTTAAAATTATCAGTTTAATAAAATAGTCCAAAGTAAAAATCTAGCTATATATGCAGACGTGTTTATTGCAGAATTATTTATGCAATTAGGGATTGTAGTGTTAAACCTTGAGTAAGTAAGTTATCGCTGTCTCAGTTTTCTTCGCTGTAAAGTGGAGAGAATAAGATTTCTGTCCTCAGAGTTGTGAGGAATAAGTGAAATTTTACCTGTATCGTTCTGTCTTGACAAATCTATCTGTAGCTTTTTGTTGTATCTAGCATTCAAATATAAATGCACTCAAATTTGGCTGCTACTGATGTTTTATTTTATTATTAATGATGCACAGGTCTCATTTCCTGGAGATTTTTATGGAATTGTGCTGGGCATTGTGATAAGTACAATGAGAGAGAAGTAAATAAAAGTTGTGTTTCTTTTTTTTTTTTTTAAAGATTTATTTATGCATACAAGCTGGGGTATAGGCCAGAGGCATGGGGCAGCGAGAGGGTTCACCAGAGACAGAGCGGGGAGCAGAGCAGGTAGATCGATGGAAATACACTGCTGAGGGGAGCAGCAGGTGAGGCAGGAGAGGTCCGCTGCGCCATGTGGGAATCTCCCTGGCTGGGCATCCAACTCGTGTCGCTGCTGCCGACAGCGACACAGTGCAGCGTTTAACTGCTGTGCCACTGGGGAGGCCCTAAAGTTGTGGTTCTTGTTTACAAGGATCTTAAAGTTCATTTGGTGGATAATATATTTACAGATAATTTTAATTATAGAGCAGTATGTGGTGAGACCAGAAAGTTACAAAAAACTGTGAAAGTGCTAACACAGGGAAATTGCCATTACTTTGAGTTTGTGGAGGTGGAGAAGATGACGTTTTAACTGAGTGTTGAGGGATAAAAAGAATTTTGAGCGATAAAACTATGAGAGATGGTTTTTTCATTAGGCACATGAGAAAAGACACAGAAGTTAGAAAATAGAGCATATGTATAGTGTGTATATTGATATAGAATAGAATAGAATAGAATAGACTAGAATAGAGGGAGATTAGGCTGAGGAGAGAGGGGAAGAGTTCCTTTGTTGAAGTGATTTGAATGCCAAACAGTGGAGTTTTTTACTTTATTTACAGGATATTGGTAACTGAAGGTATTTGTGATCTGATAAGAATTATGCATTAGGAGTACTGAATAACTAAAATGATTTGGTAAAGGTAGGAGATTTGGGAAATGGGAAGACCAACCATTTTTTTTTCTTTGATTTATTCTTCCAAAATTGACTTGTTGCTTGCTTATTCTGTGCCACGTTTTATGCTTTGTACTGAGAATAGTAAATATGACCTGTAGTTTAACTTGAGCTGTGATTGTTAGGAGCTTCTAGAACACAGATAATGAAGACTGAAACTAGTATGGTGTTTATGGAAATGAAAGATCATTAAGACGTCAGAAGTATTTCAGAAGTGGGGTGACAAACCTGATAATGTACAGGTTTGGGAGATGTAGAAGTTGAAGACAGCTTAAAGATTTTGAACCTGAGTGACTGGGGGTTATTGCAGTTATTCCTAATGTACTTTGAGAAATAAAGAGGATAAGCTAGAGTATGTTGAACAAATGATATTTTATACTTGAATTATTTTAATTTATTGCCAGTGAAATAACAGGGCTTGCCCTTGGCCCTGCTTGTAAAACAATAATAATAATACACATTCTTTTAGTTTGTGTGTATTTTTTATTAGCTAAACCATGCACATGATTTAAAAAGTAGAATAAAGAAAGTCTCCTGACCCTGTCCATCCCCATACAACTTACCCCTGTCTTGTCTTCCATTCCTGCTCTATAGAGGCAGTGTTTTCAAGTCTTTCCCCCCAGATGCTTATGCTTTTACTGGTAGTTCTTGATTTGCCATGTTTAGACATTATCTAAGTTCATTTAGATATTATTGAATACTTTAAAAAATCTTTTCTAGAAAGGCAGTGCTTTGAATTTAGTTTGTCACTAGGTTTTGTATTATTGAACACTGTTGTCAGAATTATTGTGCTGTCTTTCAAAGTCTTTGAAATGCTTCTTTGTAAAAACTTGTTACACAGACATTATTTTTACTAAATCCAGTAGACTAATTTATTTGTCCAATGGATATAGCACCCAAATTGATTATGTTAACACTTTTTGCGAATTTCATTTTGTAACATTTCCACACGAAAGAAAATCTAATAAAGTTTTAATGATGTGTAAGTTAGTGTGTGTTCCTGGTCTTTCAATAAAATTAAACATTTTTTTTAATGTTTATTTACTGATAGTAAGCTATGTGCCAGGTTGACCTTTGCTTTTTGTGGGTATATATGTATTTTTTTATTCCTTACAACTCATAGGAATCATTTTCCAGATGAGGAAAAGAAGAGTAAGAGAAGTTAAATAATATGCCCAACATTGTGGTGGTAATAACTAGTGGAGCCAGAATTCAGATTCAGAAATGTCAGACTTTCCAATCCATATTCTTAACTGCTAAATTAAAGTATGCACTATTTTTTGGCTACCCAGGTATTCCAGCAATTCCTTTCAACATTCTTTGCTGAAATGTTGCTTTTAAAGTATGGTCTTTAAAAATTATACAAATTGGCTTTCACAGGCACAGAAATTTTTTTGATTCATATTGGAGACAGAGTTTGTGTAGTGGTTTCTTATAATAACTAAAACTATAACAAAATATAAATTCAAACATTTGGGGCTTGGGAGGAGAAGAGAAGTTAATATGCACGAATAGATTATTATGTCTTGCTTTCTTCAAAGTACTTAATTGTTAAGGACCCTATTACATGCATGGCTCAAGAAATTCAGAGATACATCTCAGCAAAACCTTTAAAACCACTTCCCCCATAGCGAAGGAACTAAAAGAAAAGATAAATAGCTGGGACTACATCAAACTAAAAAGCTTCTGTACAGCAAAAGAGACAATAATTAAAACAAACAGACACCCTACTAATTGGGAGAAGATCTTTGCACACAACACAACCGATAAAGGACTGATAACAATAATCTACAAAGAGCTCACACAACTCAAAAAAAAAGCCAGCAG